>VMDO01005670.1:10000-89279 GCA_007922755.1 Pedetes capensis | reverse complement strand
GCATAAGTCATACTGTTTACTGAAAGATATGAATTAAGACAGGAATTGATAATGTTAAGCTACCAAATTTGTAGCAGAACTATGAAGTTTCTATTATTTAAGTTTATCAACATCCCAAGGAAGCACTGAGATGGTTACAACCACTCTTACTGTCTTGGCAGCCAAAATACAGTAGAAGGTACTGGCTAAACAGTTTACATTTAGGAGCGTTTGCAATCTTACCTGTATCGAAGAAACCTAAGTATGTAATACATGTAGGTCCTCAAATGACAGACCATAATAGTCCTAATATCTGTTGTTAGGTTCTCTGAAAGACTTCTAATAGGGTGTTGGCAAGGTGCCACAAGCAAGCACTTCCACTGTTGCTGATTCATAAATGCCCTTGAGGTTGCATTACAAATCCAGTAACCCCTGAGGTTTTGTAGGAAGGTCTGCCAAGGTTCAGCTGGGATTGTCTATTAGCTCATTGAACTCCCCTGAGTCCTAGAGGCTCAAAAGCATGTTTCATCCAAGTAACATAGGGAGGAGATATTATTAATAATGTCATTGTCTCTGCTGTGTAGGTAGGTTATCCATCAGAAGAAGGATGACTTGAAACAAGAAATACCACAACCATTTCATCCCTCCTTTTGTTGTAGTGCAGAAAACTATAATTTTTAAGTGATAAGAACAATACAGAAAGTAATGTCTTTATGATGTGACTTTATTTCATTCTTCAATGTAGAAAAGATCTTCATGATCTAAATAGCATGAATTCTTGGTTTCCCTTTTCCCATTCTTCCTCTACTTGTGTGTATGCACGCGCATGTGTGAAGTTTCACAAGTGAAGGGACAATGACGATTTTGTTCACTGTCATATCCCTTGAGACTAGAACAGGGATAGATACATAAACAGATAATTGTGAAATGAGTTTTCTATTAATAATTACCTAAGTGCAGAAAGAGATTTAAGTAGTAGATCACTGAGCAGGTACTCATATTGCCAATTTATGTGGGAGCTAGCATGTCACTGAGGTGACAGGAATCAAAATTATCAGAAGTCTTCTCAAGGACAAGAGTCAATAGACAGGATCAAAGAGCAGCAAGTGACTATCAAAGATGTATGTTTGCTTTCCTGTAGAGAAACTTCATGGAATGGGACATGAAATATAGAAACAGAATAACTTTGGTCAATGGTAGAATGGCTTACCCCTTTCACTGTCTGTCTTACTTCATAATTCTCTCCATGCAGACCTTACTCTCTTTCAGTAAGTGGGAAAAGGAGCTCACAAAAGGAAGTAAGAGCTACTTGGCTTTTTATGCTTATGGCGAAAAAGAAGAGAAACTACAACATTGCATTCTACACTAATAGCTGTGTTTCTGAAACAAGGTCATTACAAATTTCCATTTTCCTTCCTGCTTTAAGTTGAATAACATTTGGCACTAGCACAACAGAACAGTTTTAATTTTCTCATGACTTTCCTCCCACTTCCTACCTTTCTGATTTGTGGTTGCTTTTGCTTACTTTCCCTTAACTTTTCTTAAACCGAGGTGCCACAATATACTAAAGACCTAGGAAAAACTAAACCTTTAGAGAATCAGTTTTCTCATGTATGTTGTTGTTGTTGTTAGGTGTCATGGAGTAGGTGTCCAACTCATAGCAACCCTACGTACAACAGGTGAAACATTATTGTCAGTGCTTCTCTGCTATTCATAGAGATTTCAATGGAACATTGATTATTGGAAGTGGGTTGCTGGGTCCTTCTCCCAAGCCTACAGTATCTGGTGTTCCCAGGCAGTCTCCCATCCAAGTATTAACCAGGCCCGACCCTGCTTAGCTTCTGAGATCTGATGGGATCAGATGCCACAGTGGTATGGCTGCAGGCCATGTATGCATTAGGTTAATAATAACTACTCTGCAATATTGCACTGATAATTTAGTGATGTATAAAAATACTTTAGGTAGAATATAAGAAAGATAACAGAATTCAAAATTCTCCAGTATGATTTCCCACAGCAACAATATTTTGTCAGCCATCTTCAGACCCAAAACAACAACCAAATATCTTTCTTTGAATTTCTGACACCGGCTAGGAAGTCACAAAATCTTGGTGGAGTTCAAGACCAATAAGGCTGCTCCATACCCAGGTGGCAAGTTTAACAACCGTGGTCCTCACCACAGACTTGGCAGCAGCCCCATACCTGCTGTGGACTCAGATAGATACAGGTCTATTAAGCTTTAGTTCTACCCTTAACTCCCTGCCAAAAGAGCAACTGTCCCGTACCACCCATGACTGAGGTAATGGCCAGCCAATATTGGTCCCAACTGTAAACTTTGAACTGGCCTAGGACCTGGCTTTAAAACCTCTTAGCTGTGGTATGGGAGTAGTCCTGACTACTCAGATATCCAGCAGAGAAAGTACTTCTCTGTGCCCTCCACAGGAGGCCTGACAAACTCAGTCCAGCTGTGGATCCTGAAGCAGCTTTTTGACTCCAGCCCTGTCCATCTATGGCCTAGGGGAAGTTCTGCCCAGCCTGGAACCTGGCAGGACACATGGCTGTCTAAATCCATGAAGGTGGCCCTACCTACTTAGTTCAACTGCGGTTCCTAAAATAGACTGTGACTCAGTTCTAGTGCCTCTCAGCAATAGTCAGGGGCCAGGGTCCCACCCATTCAACCACTGCAGACTTCCCTACCATATGTGAAACAAACTAAAAGTTCTGACGTAGATTCTTTCTCAGCACCAGCTGTACTGACCAAGGTCTTAGAAGCCATTACCTTTTCTGAAGTACCAGGCAAAATCTACAACTACCTAAGTTCCTAATAACAGGCCCACAAACTCTGAACCCTATTGCAGACCCAGAAGTAGCTATTTGACTTAGCTGTAACCACACAATACTGCCATTCTTAAGGCAATATCATCAGCCCAGAGAGCCAATGAGGGAAGTATTTTACCAGCCAAAACCAGTTGATAAAGAGTAAAAAAGGTGTGACTCCTTAAAATGTACACAAATATGTAATAAATAATCACAAAGAAATGGAAAACTATGAATTTTATGACAAAGAATTCAAAATAATCATTTTAAAAATGCTCAATGAGATGTATAACTCAGTAAGATCAGAAAAACAATACATAAGTGAAACAAGAAGTTCAATAAAGAGATGAAAAGTATAAAATAAAAGAACTAAGTAGAAAGCCTGGGACTGAATAATACAATGATAGAATGAAAATTCAATGGAAGGCTTTAATAGAAGACTAAATCATGCAGAATTACATTAATTAACTTATATACCAAAAAAATTAAAGATTCCACCAAAAACTGTTAGGAATAATAAGCAAATTCAGTAATGTTGCAGAATACAAAATCAATACACAATAATTAGTTTTGTTTCTATATATGAGAAAAACATAGTGGCTGCAACATTGCACTCAAACATTAAAAAAAAATATGTGCAGGGCACAGTGTTGGGTATGTTTGACTTTGTTGTATATTTGGCCACTATGAGTCAGATCCAACTCAATGGTACTCAACAACAGCAATATGTTAACAATGAACTATACAAAATAATTATGAAGACAATTTTATTCATAATAGCACTAAAAAAAATAACATAGGGGCAGCACCATTGCACATAGTTGTAATCCCAATGACTTGAGAGGCCGAGATAGGATGGCCATGAATTTGAGGCCAGATGCATCCCGCACAACTTAGCAGGATCCTGTTTCAAAATTTTAAAAAAATTAAAAAGAAGGGCTAAGGGTGTGACTCATATGGTAAAGCACTTCCCTAGCATGCCCACTTTCCTAGGTTCAAATATCAGTTCCAGAAAAAAAAAAAGAATTTAGGAATAAATTAAAGAAGTGAAACATCTGTACACTGAAAATACTAAACATAGACAAAAGAAGTTGAAAAACACAAATATATGGATTGGAAGAATTAATATTGTGAAAATGCTCATGCTGCCCCAAAAGATGTACAGATCCAATGCACTCTCTATCAAAATTCCAATGTTGTCATCTTACACAGAAATGTTAAAAAATAATTCCAAAGCCAGGCAACATAGGGCACACCTGTAATCCCAGTGACCCTGGAGGCAGAGGCAGAAGGATCATAGGTTCAAGGCTAGAAACAACCTGACAATTTAACAAGATCCTATCTCAAAGTAAAAATTAAGAAAGGGGATGGAGCACAGCTTGATGGTAGAGCACTTGCTTAACATGCATTAGGGATTGGGCTCAACATACAGTACCTAAAAAAAAAAAAAAATTAAAGTCTGAATTTGTACGAAACAGAAACAACCAGAGAAATCTCAACAAAAGAAAAAAAAACTCTAGACTTATCACTGTTGGGGTCCACTCTGGCCCAGCAGGGTAACAGAACTTGCCTCAACACAGGTACTTTGGGACCCTTAGAAATAGGTAAGAGCAGTTGGCGCCAAAGAAGGACTTTGGGAGCCTTCTTACAAACAGGAACTGAATTTATTAAGCTGTACCTACCAAGGTAAACAAAAGGGGCACAGGACAATGACAGTCAATGGAAGTGTACTACAATGTGTCTCCTGTTGCCTCTAGCAGTTTGCCTTCTCTACTCTCCTCCTCCCCAAGGCAGGAGAAGAAAAGGAGAGAGCTCTTCATATCTTGCTTGGAGCTTTCACTGCTTCGGAGGCTCTGGGCTTGACACGGAGTCTTGCTTGTAGTTCTCAGATGTTTCCACTCATGGTGTTTGAGGTTGCAGGTCTCAGGAGTAGGGTGCAGGGATCAAGTTTGAAAGGGCTCAGAGAGCAGGGGATCAGGGGAAGATCAAGAACATAAGGGACAAGAAGGAAGCTAGTAGTTTCAGTGGTGGTTTATATACCTTCTATGAAGGGGGTGTGGACCCAGAAATAGCCAATCAGGGAGCAGCTGTGCTGGGTGTGGCAGTTATGTAACTAGGGATTTGAAAAAGAAAAATTTTGATAGGGCGGTTAGGCACAGGCCAGGCCAATCCCCAAGCTTCCTTTCTTAATCAATTGGGTAGCTCCAGGTGGCCAATCAGATTGAAGGAGGCCACACCAGAGCTGGGCTATTTGGGGGCCATCTTGGATCACTCAGTGGAAGGGGTAGGAGTAAAGTAGGTAGAGGGTGAACTGGGACTTGGACAGCCATATTGGCTCTTAGTGAGCCAAATAGGTCCCACTCCAGATTCCTGGGTTAAGGATGACCAGAGGTGGACAGAGCAGGAATAGGGCAGGATTTGGGGAGGGCTCAGACCTTGGCTGGGACTGAGCAAGCCTCAACCCAGGCACCCTCCTGGTCCACCCTGGGGGTTTCCAGATAATTCCCTACACATCAAAATTTCTGAATTCACAGTATACTGTAATACTACAGTAATGAAAACAATGTGACCTTGACATAAAAATGGACACAAAGACCAATGGAACAGAATAAAGAGCTCAGAAATAAATCCATATATATATATATATATATATTTACATAGGGCTACTATGAGTTGGATGTCACTTGACAGAACCTAATATCAAAAATAATATATAGCCAATGAATCTTTCTTTAATAGTAGATAATATATAAAATATTTATTAAAGATAAAACACTTTTAAGGAATAATTACAGGGAAACTGAAGCACCTGGAGAAGCTTAGGAAGATCTAGAAAGGAACTTGGAAAAACCCTGGGTTCTCTGGGCAAATTGGCATACAGATATTTCTATTCCTCAGGGGAAAATAAGAAGTCAGAGAGAACAGAAGTTTTAATAGGCTTTTAGAAGGAAAAATGACCTGGATAGACAGAGAAGATGGCAGGCCCAAGAGAAGAGAGAGAAATGCATGTGGTTTCTGGAGACAGCAGAGAAAAATGGTGGGTGAGGAGTGAAGAGAAAGGAAAAGAGAGGAAAAGAGAAACATAGAAGAGAGCTGCAGAAGAAGAGACAGTCAATGAATCTTTAGTAAAGCCATCAAAATTTCATGTCAAAACTGGATATCCATATGCAAAAGAATAAAATCAAACATTTATCATACACCATATCCAATAATTGGGTTAGTATGTATTCAAGAATTAAATATTAGCCAGACATTGTGGTGTACACCTATAGTCCCAGCAATTTAGGAGACTGAGGCAAGGAGGATCATAATTTCAAGCCAAAAACAGCCTCTGCAACTTAGTGAGAGCTGTCTCATAATAAAAAGTAAAAAAAAAAAAAAAAAAAAAAAAAAAAAAAGGAAAAAAAAAAAAAAAAAAAAAAAAAAAAAAAAAAAAAAAAAAAAAAAAAAAAAAAAAAAAAAAGTTAAAGGGCTAGGATACAGTTCAGTGTAGAATGCTTGCCTAACATGAGTAATGCCCTGGGCTCAGTCCCACAAACTGAAATGAAAAAGAGTTAAATATAATACTTCAAACCACAACAATCTTAGAAGAAAACATAGGGGAAAAAGTCCTGACTTTGGTCATGGTGGTGACATTTTGGATATGATACCAAGAGCACAGAGAACAAAAGCAAAAATAAATAAGTGGGATGACATCAGCCCCAAAGTCATCTGCACAAAGGAAACATTCATCAAAATGAAAATTCAACCTATGGAATGGGAGAAACTATTTGTAAGTCATATATCTGATAAAGGGTTTGTATCCAGAATATATAAGGAAATCATACTGAATAGCAAAACCATAAAAAAGTGAAAAAAAAAAACTAAGAAAAGAACATGAATTGTCATTTGCCAATGAAGACATAAAAATGGTCAACAAGTACATGAAAAGGTGCTCGTATCACTGATCATCAGGAAATGAAAATCAAAACCCTAGTGAGAAACATAACCTCAACCACTTAAGATGTTATTATCAAAAAGACAAGCAATAATAAAAGTTTAGTAAGGTACAGAGGAAAAGGAAACTTTGTACACTATTAGCAGAAATGGAAATTGATAGAGACTTTAAGGAAAACAGATTCCTCAAAAGTTTGCAAATAGGAATACCATATAATCCACTAATCCTATTTCTTGGCATACCTAAAGGAAATGAAATCAGTATCTTGGACAGATATATACACTCTCATGTTTATTGTGGCATTCTTCACAATAGCCATCATATGGAGTACAACTAAGTGCCTTTCAGTGGAAGAATGAACACAGAAAATATGTTTATATCAATATAAAATAAACATTATGTAATATAAATTTTATATTATTTATTTGTAAAATTATATAAATATGGACTTAAGCACTATATATCCCACCTGAGTTCAGAGGCCATCGGAAGAACATATTTGATTGTATTAGAAACTAATTATCAAAGACCAGACAATTTGTGGCATGCAATCAAAACATCACTCATGAGGAAAGCAAAAGGATATTAGAAGATGGAAGGACCTCCCTTTCTCATGAACAGGGAGAATTAATATTGTGAAAATAACTATACTACCAAAAGCAGTTTATAGATTTAGTGAAATCTCTATTAAAATTCCAATTACAGACTTATCAGAAATAGGAAAAACAATCCTACAATTCATATGGAAGCACAAAAGACTGCCTATAGCCAATATAACTCTAAGTTGCAAAAACAGTGCAGGATGGATCACAATACCTCACTTTAAACTATACCTCAGGGCCATATTGGCAAAAACAGCTTGATAGGCTTGAAGATCAATGGAACAGAATTGAAGGCCCAGAGATACACCCAGGCAACTACAGCCACCTGATTTTTGACAAAGGGGCTAATGAAATTCAATGAAGAAAAGATAGCCTCTTTAACAAGTGGTGCTGTGAAAACTAGATATTCATGTCAGAAAACTGAAAATAGACACATATCTCTCAATTTGCATGAGAGTGAACTTGAAATGGATCAGAAACCTTAACATTAAACTGAAACCTTAAATCTATTAGAAGTAAAGTCAGAGAATATGCTCTAACACATAGGCACGGGCAAGTATTTCTTCAACAAGACTACCATTCCCCAGGAAACTGCACCAAGAATCACCAAATAGGATTATATCGGCACCAGGATTTAGTTCAGTTGGTAGAGTGCCACTCTGCAGTTTCTGAGGTCCTGGGTTCCATTCCCAGCACTGCAAAAATGGGAGAAGGATATGGCAATCCACTCCTGAGGCAATCCTGAAACAATCAGCCATTGAAAACCCTATGAGTTGGACACAACTTGACAGCACCTAACAACAACAACAACAATAAACTTAAGAAATCAAACACCAAAACAACAAATAATCAAATAAATAATTGGACAATGGAACTGAACACAAAATTCTCAAATGAGGAAGTATGATTCATGATAAACACATGAAAAATGTTGAATATCCCTAGCCATTAGGAAAATGCAAATCAAAACAACACTAAGATTCCATCTCACTCCAGTAAGAATCACAAAGATTAACAAAACAATATTAACAAATGCTGGTGAAGATGTGGAGAAAAAGGAATACTTTTATACTGCTATTGGGACTGTAAATTAGTTCAACCACTTTGAAGGGCAATATGGAGGTACCTTAGAAACCTAAGAATAGATCTACCTGCTATATGACTCCTGTGAATATACCCAAAGCAAGATAAGTCATCATACCACAGGGACACTTGCACTTCCATATTTAATACAGCACTCTTCACAATCGCAAGGGTATACAATCAACCAATATGTGCATCAGCAGAGGAGTAGATAGAAAAATTGTGATCTATACATATAATGAAATACTACTCAGCAATAGAGATGAATGAAATTATGTCATTTGCTGTAAGATTGGTGGACCTGGAGAACATCATTTTAAGCAAACAAACCCCATTGCAAAAAGAGAAATATGTTCTTACTTTTATGTGGGAGTTGAATCTAACATAAAGGAAGAAAAAATTGTATACACATGCTGCTTATTGTTATTGTTGTTAGGTACTGTGTAGTTGGGTTTGACTCATAGTGACCCTCTTAAAACAGATGAAACATTCCCTGACACTGTGCCATACCTAGCACTATATCAGTGCTTCTCTGCTATCCATACAGTTTTCAAGGGCTGATTTTTTGGGGGAGTGGGCTGCCAGGTCCTTCTCCCAAGCTTATAGCATCTGATGGTTCCAAGTGGTCCCCCATCCAAGTAGTAACCAGGCCCAACACTGCTTAGCTTCCAATATCTGACGCAATTAGATGCCAGAGTGGCACAGCTGCAGGCATACCTTCGTAGATTTATAAAAATGAAAAAGTATACTGATCTAAGAAGGAAAAACATAAGAGTACAAGAACGGGAGAAAGGATTAGCAGGCGAAAGTGGAGTTTGGGGAAAGGCAGGGGAAATAATGTAGAGAGAAAAGGCAGGAGAGCAAAATCTCAAAATATATGATACAACAATATGAATACATGGGAAAAGTAGGGTAAAGGAAAATAATCAGAATTTAACCCATGATTAAATATGAGTTCTATTATATATCAATTGAAACTCCTACTTTTTCCTCTTCTTTCCTTCTCCTCTTTATTTTAAATGGTTCTATAAAATATGTAAGTTGATGAATATGTAAGCAACAGTGATGTAACAGTTGTATAATGGATAGAGCAAAAGACTTATTACTCTACCCCACAAATATTTGTTAATAAAAAGTAAAAAAATATATAAAATAAATAAAAAGATAGGAAAAAAGAAAAGGCCAAATTACATGGCAGAAGAGACTGAAACTTACCCTTGAATGTTAAGTAGATAAAGTAAAAGGAAGACATGACCAAGTTAAGGAACTAAACAGAAGATTTCGAAGAACAGCTCAAAGAAGACAAAATCAAATCTGATAATGACATGTGCAAAAAACTGGATAGAAAACCAAAGGGAAATAACACTCTTTTTATCAAGTAGGAAACACCAAAAGAGGATGGAAGGAATACACAAAATCATTACACCAAAAAGAATTGGTGGATGATCAACCATTTCAAGATGATGCATATAATCAGGAATTAATGGCTGAAGGAAGAGGTGAAAGCTTTCTGGAAGGCATGGGTGAAACACAAGGCTGTAGGAATTGATGTGAGGTCAATTGAGATGTTTCAGCAAACAGATGCAGTACTGGAGGTGTTCACTTGTCTATGCCAAGAGATTTGGAAAACAGCTACCTGGCCAACTGACTGGAAGAGATCAATATTTGTGTCTTGTCCCAAGAAAGGGGATCCAACTAAATGTGGAAATTATTGAATGATATCACCAAAATTACATGCAAGTAAATTTTGCTAAAGATCATTCAAAATGAGTGGAGCAGCATATTTACAAGGAACTGCCAAAAAATCAAGCCAGATTCAGAAGAAGGGATGGAATCAGGGACATCATTGCTGATGTCAGATAGATATTGGCTGAAAGAAGAGAGTACCAGGAAGATGTCTATCTGTGTTATATTGACTATGCAAAGACATTTGACTGTGTTGATCACAATAAATTATGGATAACATTGTGAAGAATAGGAATACCAAATCACTTAATTGTGCTCCTGAAAAATTTGTACATGGACTAGGAGGCAGTTGTTCAAACAGAACAAAGGAAACACTGCCTGGATTAAAGTTGGGAAAGATGCGTGTAAAGGGTTTATCCTTTCATGGTACCTTTTTAATCTCTATGCTGAGCAAATAATCTAAGAAGCTGGACTCTATAAAGAAGAACATGGCATCATGTTTAGAGAAAGATTTGTTAAAAACCTGTGTTATGCCGATGACGCTTGCTGAAAGTAAAGAGGATTTGAAATATTTACTGACGAAAACCAAAGAACATAGCCTTCAGTATGGATTGCACCTTAACATCAACAAAACAAAAATACTTACAAATAAGTCAATAAGCAATTTCATGGTAAACGGAGAAAAGATTACAGTTGCCCAAGATTTTGTTTTACTTGGTTCTACAATCAACTCCCAACACAGTAGCAGTCAAATAATCAAAAGATGTATTGCATTGAGAAAAGCTATTACAAAAGACCTCCTGAAGGTATTGAAAAGCAAAGATGTCAGTCACGTTGAAGACAAAGGGGTACCTGACTCATGCCATGATATTTTTAGTTGCACCATATGGTTGTGAAAGCTGGACAGTGAATAAGGGAGACATGAGAAGTATTGATGCTTTTGAGTTATGATACTGGAGATACTACGGACTGCCAGATCCATCCTAGAAGAAGTTCAACTAGAGTGTTCCTTGGAAGCAAGGATGGTTAGACTGTGTCTTAACGTATTTTGGACATGTCAGGAGGGACCAGTCCCTAGAGAAAGACATCATAGTTGAGAATGTGAGAGGTCACAGAAAAAAAGGAAGACTCTCAATAAATTGTTGTCACAGTGACTTCAACAATGGGCCTAAACGTACAAAAGACCATTTGCATAGTACAGAATTGGGGTGTGTTTCATTCTGTTGTTACATAGGGTCACTATGAGTCAGACTCAAAGGCACCTAACAACAGCAACAGAATGCATATATAGTATATATACACACATATACAATGGAGTACTATGAATGTGGAGGACAACGTTACACTATGTGAAATAAGCCAGACACTGAAAGATAAGTACTAAGTACTGTATGATATCACCTATACATGGATTCAAAAAAAATTAAACTCATAGAAGAAGATAGTAGAAGATAGTAGAATGAATGTTCTACTTCATGTGATCATATTCAAGATACTTTAAACCTTAAATGTATAAAATTTTTATTTGTCAATTATACCTTCCAAAAAACTAAGGGAAGAAAAATAGGATAGCGTGTGACTCCAGTTAGGTGCTCAGTAAATGGAAGTAAGAGGTGTTGAGAAGGAGGAAGAGGATGAAATTGAGCTATAAAAGCAGTGTACTAAGTTTGCACTCATGAGATTCATAAATGACACAAGTAACATAATAGCCTAAGAACTTTGGGAGAAGATTATATGCTTGGTGTGCTGAACATGTCACGTCATGGTTAGTTTTTGGCAAACATCTGCAAGTGGATGAGAGATCACCCTTTTGGGAAGTAGCCATGAAGCTCACCTGGCAGCCTTACATAGGGCCACATCACCATCCTTGAATCCTCTAGGAAGTCAAAGCATCAAGGGAAACTGTTTTTAAAACAGTGCTGATTTTGCTGCCATATAGTCTTACTTTTTTTATTTTATTTTAGTTTAGTTTAGTTTAGTTGAGTAGAAATAGATGTATAAGAAAGAAAAAGGACTGACTATTTTTTTAAAAAAGACAAACCATTACTCTGTATATAATACTGTATTCTTTTTGTGCGGGACTAGAGGACATTGATCAGATTTTACAATTCATTAAAAACATGCCATCAGTTTTTGCAAAAAAAGAAATAAATCTTTAAAAGAGATGATTGCTTAATTAATCATAGGATAAAGAGAGATTGATGCTAAGAGCTGTTTTACAGATTAAGAAAAGCAGAGCAGAAACTGCCTGGCTCCATAACCAGAGTTATTTATTTTCAAACAAAGCATTTGGGTGATATTCCATTGAGTCTAGGTGAAATGGGTTTATTTTTTAAGGTGAGCCACCATTATGCAAAATCCTTCTTTATTGCTAACTCAACTCTTCTCTTGGATGAAATTATACTTTCAATTTACATAGTGCCCAAGGGTCTTAGCCAACTCATCCTTCATGTGCTAAATTGGCATTAGGAGAGTTTCTTCTTTTTGAAAATAACAAAGATTGACACACAGAAAAAAATGGTATATGCTTTACTAAAAAATGCAACCATTTAGAGTAGTAAAAGGATAAAATATATTCTAGTCCATGAGTTCAATGATCCTTAAACTGGGATCTGTGGAGTCCTAGAAAGTTTTAGCAATATGATCCACTGAGTAATAAAAATATTAAGTGGCTCTATGTATGGGGATTTGCAGAGGAAAATGGTCACACCTCTGATCTAAACTTCCAGGTACCTATGACTTCCAAAGTTTAAAAACCAAAAACAAACCCACCTAGGGCTTGTCTATCTGAGCAGGATATCCATCTAATCTCAATGATATATGTAATTTATGTGGCCACAGTCAGAAATATTTTCAGGCACTCTTACATCAATACTGACAGAAGCAACAGATTTTACTCTTGGTTCTTACAGGCCAGCTTTGTGGCTATTATTAATATTCACACTGAGCTACTTCTTCATAGATTAACAAGGTGAGAACCACTGGTCAAACGAGTGCTTCTGCTAGAAAATTTATACCTTTAGAATCCTATGGCTTAACACTACTTACTTTGTAATTTTAATATTATCAATAATTTGAATAAACATTTCTGGATCTTATACTATGGACCAAGCTGTAAGGGATAAAAAGAAATGTAAGGTACGTTCCCTTTGTTCCCCATGTTGCACAATTCAGTCAAAGACAAGCATATTAAAAACTAAATAATGATATCTGTTCTTTGTAACTGTTTGCAACAAAATTATCACACAGTTAATTGATAAATGAGTTGGGTTCTGAAAAATTAAGAAGGCAGAAAGAAACACAGAATTCTAATTAATGCAAGGATCAAAGCATGTAAACTCAATAAGAATTAGGAAGGAGAATATCCCATGGATATAGGAAAGCAACCAAAAATAGCCTTGGTTTTTACAGAGAGAAACAGGGAACCATTGGAGGGTTAAGCAGAAGCAAGAACTGATTTGACTCACATTTTAATAGGATCACTATGAGTACCTTGGTAAGAATAGACTGAAAAAGGACCAGAACATGTGTAAGACCAGTTAAGGAGCCACACAAAACCAGCAGAAGGTGATAGCTCAGACCATATTTGTAAGTTAGATTTTAGATATGTTTTTGATGACACAGTTGTCAGGCTTTACTTATTAACTCTGATGTGAGATGTGTGAAAGAAGCATTAAGGATTACTTCAAGGTTTTATCTTGACCAACCAGAGGTAGGGAGTGGTTATATCTTGGTAAGGAGACAGCTGTGAGAGGAATAAAATTTTGAGAAAAAATCAGAAGCTTGTTTTAGAATATGTTAAATCTGAGATATATATTAGATAAAGACATAAAAAAATATAAGTTGAAAGTGTAACATGGCTATTTTGAAGTCGTAGGGAAGCTCTTGAGAGAAGATGAAAATTTGAGAATATTAGCATAAAGGTAGTATTTAAAGGGAGAAGATGAGAAAAAAATCACCAAGGGAGAAAAGAGGGCGGAAAAAAAAGAAGAGAAGGGAAAGGAACCCACTGAAAATATTTTGCTATGATTTGTTGTTGTTAGGGGTTGCTGAGTTGGTGTCCAACTCATAGCAACCCTATGTACAACAGACAAAACAGTATTGTCAGTGCTTCTGTGCTATCCATAGGGTTTTCAATGGCTGATTGTTTGGGGGGAGTGGGTTGCTGGGTCTTTCTCCCAAGCCTACAGTACCCCGCTTTAACCTCTGAGATCTGACAGGATTGGACGCCACAGTTGTACAGCTGCAGGCCTGCTATGATTAGAGCCTGAAATGTATACAAAGTACATTAGGTGAAACTGGAGAGCTAGGTAGAGGCAAGACAATAGAGGCTTCATATCTCAATGAACAATGTGAAAATCTGCATAATCCTAAAGGGGAAAGTAACATGATCAAGTATGAAGTTTAGAAACTGGCAACAATGTATAGACTGACTGCAAAGGAGCAATCCTAACAGAAAAGAGCCCAGAAGAAAGAGCCAGGGCCAGAGTCTACAAGACAGATAATGAGGGTGTGGAGCATGTCACCAGCAAAGAGGATAGATGGATTTGAGAGACACTTACAAGGTGCATTGCGGGAACTTAAGAATCATTTGGATAGGAAGAACAAAGGAGGGAGAGGAAGCAAGGTAATTCATGCATTTCTTTCTTGGATAACCCATTGGTGAACAGAATCATTAACTAGAGTGAAAATAAAAGACAAGGTGGGAGACAGGAGCTATAGGAGCAAGAAGGAGAGTGTTTGAACAAGTTGAGTGGGAAGCACTTGTAAGATATCTCAGGGATGATGCCCAGGAGCCTGTTAAGCATATAGACCTGGAATTCTGAACAAAGATCTCAGCAAAGATAAAAGTTGGTCATCAGCTAAACTAACAGGTCTTAATAAGAAACACAAGGCCTAAAGACAATATACCAGGGAATGACAGCATCTGGAGGTGTCTAAAGGAAGAGCAGCCAGTAAGGGGATGTGATGGGAAGGCAGATGGAATTTAGTACATTGGGACTGAAGAATTTCTAGGAAAAAGCAGTGACTCACAGCATCAAGTGTTTCATGAAGAACAGGAGGCTGATGTCTATTCAACTTGGCTTTTAAGAAGCCTTGGCTATATTAGGGGAGGTGGTAGAAGTGAAACAAAAGTTGTAAAGTTTTAGAAATAAAAGAAGATACAAAAGAATTTTGATAGAAAGCATGCACAGCTAATCTGAGACATTGAAATGGGAAATAAGGCTGGAATGTAGGTCAGTGGTAGAGCACTTACTTATCATGTACCACACTCTGAGTTCGATCCCAGCACTGCAAAACAAACAAATAAATAAAATGAGAAAGTGGAGATAAGATGAAATGAGAGGCTCAAAAGAGAAGGAAGAGTATTGTGCTTCTTTGCTGCATTTATTACAATATCACTTTTGTCTAAATATAAATACAGTTTTCACATTAAGACACAATTTAATATCCACTTAGGCCATCCAGTGATAGTCTGTCCCAAAGTCTGAAAAGTTCATCCCAAAACATAAAACATACAGTCCTCAATTATGTGCCACTGTAGTCAGGGGAGACAAATGGAGAGAGAAATGTTTAGCCATATTTTCCAAAATATATGAGAATAACTTTCAGTTTCATCAAAACACTACCCATTCGCAAATACTATCAAGCATCCCTCTGTGCTAAATTTAGGGCTGAGCCCTTATTTTTAAATTAGTTGTAAGGTGTTTTGGCTAAAAGACTGAGTTGCAAATGTATCATGATGATAGCTCAGTTTCCTATATCTATCGTTCTGTTTGCTTTCATAACAATTTCAGTAAGTACCCAGGAATGTGAAAAGCTGTACTAGAGTAAACGGCATCATGTGTGTCTGCTTGAGTGTATATATGCATCAGGCCCTCAACACTGCTCTGTCCTGGGAACATGTGTCAAGTCTGAATTAGGAATAATACTATGCTGTTTCTTGTTCACTAATTAAGCCTTCTGCTGTGAGAATCAAAATAAATCTATCCATGATCACTCCCACCCTCATAGCCACATCTAGGGTTCCCGGTCCTGTGTTGTAAAGGACTCTGGCATCTTAATTTGTATGTGGACAAGGCAGAAAGAGTAATCTCTCTTCTTACAAGAATTTATCATGTGTAAACATGTTATAGGAATTTGAAGGAAGTCATTCAACTTTTTGAGATCTTACTTTCTTCATGTGTTAATTACAACACTTAATATTTTGCCTCTCTTTGGCTGCATTTATCAACTCGATTATGATTTACTTCAAAAGTATAAATTAAAAGGTGTACACTTTTATCACTCTATGAACTGTTTCTATGAAGCTTTTATCCAAGGCAAATCTTTTCTTTCAGAAATTATATTAAAGCAGTAACAGTCATTTAGCAGTAAAAAAAAGTCTAGTATCACAATGGAATATTTAGAGACAACTGTAATAATGTTTTAACCTCAGAACTTTCAGCACATTGAAAAGAAGCTTTATAGGGGAAATAATAAAGGCATTGATGCATTGGTTCTGTAAATTAGACCAAATGTGGGGGCATGGTTTTGGCATCAAAATCTGTGTAGCTTCCTTATGCACTGGCGTGAAAACTGAAGAAAAGGTACACAAAAGGAAACAGAGCTACATAGGGCCATGCTGATAGTTTACTAGTGCTGTTCCTTGGAACCTTCAAGTAGTTTTCCTAACAGTTTTGAACTCTTAGTTTTAGCCACAGTTGCCAAATTCTGAAAGTCCTATGATGTTCTGCTCCCTAATTAATTTGGAAGCCTGTAATTGTTTAAGTTTAAGCCAGCCTATTAAAAGCTGCTAACTCATTTGAGCAGGATTGAGTAGGAAAGTTGAAGAAATGGCTACATAATATTACTTGCTCATTTATTTATTTTTTCTTTTGATCAAATCATGACTCTAGTACCAAAAAAAAAAAAAATCACTGCACAGAAGCGGCTTCTTTTAAAACAGCTAGGAGCTGGCTTTATTTCTTTGGACACAGCGATTTCATGTCTGAGTGGCCCTGTTGATGTTTAGAAATTGAGCACAGATTCCCTGGCATGACCCTGGGAGGTCAGCACACTTTGGATAAAATCTGCGAGGTCAATGATGAAAAAAATGCATCATAAGAGAGCCGTTATAACAGGTTATTAATTGGATTTGGCATGTGAGCAGCTTGATTTATTGTTTGGGGGCATTTTTTTATATGTTTAAAAAAAATCTGAAAAAGCAAGAAATATATGTGCACCAGAACAGTTAGCACTGTGTTCAGAATTTCTCAGTGTGTTCAAGAGTTTATTAGGTAATAAGATCCTATGCACGTTTCCGCTTGCAATATGAAAAATGTCGAGACTGATCATGTTTCATTAATTGTCTCTGTGCATTCTCCGTATAATGTGGCTGTTTGACTGTTGTTTCTTCTACTTTAATCAGTTGTTTTCACTATGAGAACAAAGAGGGAGGATGTATTCAAAACTGCTACAAAATCATATAGGAAATGGCTTATATTGGTTACAGCTACCACTTCCTGAAAGATTCAATGATAGTGCTTATTTCTGAAAGTTGTGTTTTTTTTGTTGTTGTTGTTTTTTTGTTTTTTTTGTATCAGCTCTTCCCAGATGCATACATTTAGACACTTTATATAATTTTAGGGCAAAACTGCTCATCTTTTTGTAGCATCACTGCAATTTCTACTTGTCTTTGTAGTAGTTGTCCTTCATGTGGGGACTTTTGGGAAAATACAAAATTAGTTCTTATGGTTGGATTCTGTTATAGAAAGAGAAATGACTATGGACTTTTGCAATGTCATTTTTGTTGTTTCAATGAAAAGCATCAGCTATAAATCTGACAACTACATTTTCCTACAAGGATTACATAGAGTTAAATCTTTCCTAGTTATCCTTGGGTGCTGTATAGTAAGGACCAACAAACATAAACTTTTATAAGGTGTTTTTTGATCACATCATGATCACAACTTATAAGATGTGCTCCATCAGCCAAAAGCAGAGACAGATCTTATTATCCAAAGATGTTTTCAACCAAAATCATGATGTGAGTTTAGTGGGAGTTATCTCACATTCTAAAAGATTTATTTTGGGGAAAATGGCTCTTCGTTTCATCTCATTACTCCTAGACTTACTAAAGTCCATTCCAAATAATTTCTCCTTATCCTATAGTATTAGCATCCCCTGACCACCTGGCTATCACCAGCTCACTTAGTCCAGTTCTGCTTGGACTCCAACTCTATCTCCTCCTTGCTGGTGAAGAGAAACTCAAACTATACCATCACTTTCCAGGCTGGTCTACCAGAACTGAATGCATATACTACCTTTTCTGTTCCATTGCTTGCCTTCTATGGCCCCTAAACTTGCCACCTCAATGTGAAAGAACATCATTATGCAGACAATCTGATAGACCAAAATTGACTCATTAGGAAGGCTAACTCTATTTTCTCAGTCTGCAGGATGACTTTGGAGGCAATTCATCAGTGCTTTAGTTTCATCAAAATAATACCCCTTCCTACCCTTCTCAGCTCATCTCACATCTTCATCTCTTCTCAAAATCATGTGAAAAGAACTAAGCTGAGAGTGGTCAAAGCCCTGTTTCCAGCTGAAATTTCAGAGTTCAAAATCTATGAGCCTCTTCACTCCCTGAAATGCCCTTTGCCCCATACATTTTGCCTCCATTTCATTAAACACATGACAGAGTCTCTAGCCAGCATGCTGGCCACATCGCCCATTACCACTATTCTGGTCACTTCAGACAAAAGGGGGCAGTGCTGAATGGAATAATACACATCCAAAGCTCTTTGAAATCCCCAAAGACAGATGCTTTATGAATACCAGACATTATTATTATTTACTCTATTGCTCTCTGTCATGACAAAGTCTGCACAGGTTGAACGTCTGCAGCTACACTATACCCCCACAAATGTATTTTTACTTTTTCAAGCTGTTACTCATTAACTTCTTGCTAATATTTCTGGTTATTCTGGGTGTCTTTATTTAAACACTTGGTTAATATTGGCACTTGTCACCCTTCTGTCTTTGCAGATGTCACTTAGCCTTCTTTATAAGTTAGCAACACAATTAAGCAACACTGAATATCCATTTTTGCCTTTCTGTGTACCATCTCACATTTAGATATGTTCGAATTTACCCCACCATTTAAAAATTGACTTAATAAAGTATTATTCCACTTTCAAGTCTGCCCAAATCAATTTGGGTTTGATTGAATGATAAATCTTAAGAGTGTACTAAATGTTTTGCTAAAATGTAGCTAAAGTCTATTCGCTTCATTGGTGTTATTCTTGTATTCTCTTCAACTATAAACTTTGTTCAATGTTTTATGCTTAGAATGGAAATTACTAACCTATACCATTTATCTCCTCAACCACTTTCATAGTTGAATTTCTTGTTAATTTAGTTTCATTCTTTTACTAAGGGTTGAAGAACCTGACCTAAAAAGAAATAGAAAACCACCAGCTTTAAAAAAAAATAAAATCCTTAAATGATTTTCAAATAATGTGATACATTTTTAAATTAATTGGCTACATTCCAGCAAGCCTTTCAAGAGCTCTTGTTCAAGGGCAATTAAAGACAAGCTCTGGTTATTGTGTTTCATCTTTATTTCCCTCCGAGTCAAAGGCATGATAAACACAGGAGCAGGAGGCAGCACTTTAGTCCCAGTGCAGGTCTGATCCACCTGCTCAGGAAAGCAACCTCCTACTCCTCAGCTAACTCACACTCCTTCCCTGGTAGAGTAATTCTCCCTCCACCATCAGTACTATACAGATCAGTAAGTTAATACTTCTAAACAATCAGGAGCCTTGCGATGAAATGCATTGTGCCAAAGTCAGTAAGCATTTTACATCTAAACTTTCTCTTCTACCACTCTTATAAAAGTCACCATTCTAAGGGCTATTTTTTTCCACTATTCAAATTATTCTTGATAGTCAAATGCCTTAAGATTCAATAGACTAATATTTTGGTCATTTACAATAGAAATCTGTGTGTTTCCCATATGTTGCAGAACCAGATGGTTCAGGTTGGTCTTTTATTTGTCAGAGCTCAATATAAAACACTGCTTTCTCTCTCACCCACTCTCTCTCTCAGTTTTAACAAAGGCCATCCAGCTTACCAGCCCCCCACTCTCTAGGGTTTGACAACAGGCTGAACCAAAAGATGAGCAACTTCTCAGCTGCTGGCCTCAGAAGGCACTCCCAGCATGGCCAGCCCCCACTTCTGTTCCTGCTGGCTTTTTATGCAGGCTCTTGATTGAGAACCAGTCCAGCTGGGCAGCCTGTTAACTACTTTAACCCATTACTGTCCAGCTCACCTCTAGCAGGCCTGGTCCCCTTTCTGCTCAAAGCTACTATGTTAGTGAGCCTTCCCTGAGCACCTATGCCTGCCTCTCTTTTTGCATCCTTAAGTGCCCAATCCTGACACAAAGAGAACCAGAGGGAATTAATAATTGCTCTGCACCTACCTACTATGTAACCAATACTGGGTTAGACCATTTTAATAGTCATGATATCACTTAAAATACAAAACACCCTGAGAAGAGGTGTGATTTTTCTCATTACTGAGAAAAGTAAACTGAAGCTCATAGATATTATGTAACTAGTCACACATCTAGAAAGTGCTGAAATAGGATTGCTGCTCATATATGACTGGCTCCAGTGCCATGGACACAACTCCCCTCACATAGAGACAGAAACACAAGCACATACAGATGCAACAGAACAACAGATTCCAAACAGATTCCATTGAACTCTGGATTTTCCATCATCTCCAAAATTTCTAAATTTTTGCAGAGAGATTGTATACCACTGAGCAAACACTCTTGCTGTTAGTGAAGGGAAGAGCAATAGCCAACGAGGTGAGAAAAATAATGAGGAGCAGAGAGCATAGAAATTTGGAGGTCATTATTAGGATACTATAAAAATTGTTAGTTTTTCTATAAAAGATGAGATGCTTTGGCCCATTTAAACAGAGATGTATCCTGATCTAATGCACAATTTAACAAGATCATTCTGCCACTAAGTTGAGAACGGACTAAAACAAGGCAAGAGTAGCTGTGAGCAGGCCAGTTGAGAGGTTATTGCTGCGCATTATAAGAGAGCAGAGAGGATGTCAGTCAGGAAATTATGGCAGCTCAAATTAGACTCTGTAGATGGCATTAGGTAATTAGATTCATAATATTTTTAAATAGAAAAAAGAAAATTTTATGACATACCATGTTACCAAGATTCCATCTTATACCATTCATTCCTACTTCATGGTGACTTTCCACACTAGACTGTAAGTCTCTTAAGAGTGTCTTATCTTGCAGTTACTCTCAACTCTTTCATAAATCCTATATTAGGCAGGAAGTGAGGTACAAAGCCCTTTCCAAGGGATAGACTAATTCACTCATGATTTCTTCTACCTATATTCTCTCTTCTTCCATCTATCTTATGTTCCTTGTTTTCAAAAAGATATGCCACTATTTTGGTACAAAGACCCAAATCTATCATTATTGGCAAGAATGTATAGAAAACTTAAACTAAATAGGTTAATTGAGCAGCCTAAAATTCACCTAATCCTAAGCAGAAATGGCTAGTGTTTTTATACTACATTCTAATATTCTACTAAGTACCCATCCTGTACCAGGGGCTGACAGATGCTA
Source organism: Pedetes capensis (assembly GCA_007922755.1). Taxonomy (NCBI): domain Eukaryota; kingdom Metazoa; phylum Chordata; class Mammalia; order Rodentia; family Pedetidae; genus Pedetes; species Pedetes capensis. Next base: position 67,528 of record VMDO01005670.1, on the reverse strand, counting down.
ACAGTTCAAGAATTAAAGTATCAGGATCTCTGATTTCAAGAGCTAACAGCGAAAATAAAAGATAAATATATCCCTCTAATACAAAATGCCAAATCGTATAAAATTATAGTAATGTATAAACTGTGAGGGAAATGCAGAAGAAGGAAAAATGACTCTCTCCTCAGGATACAGACAGTGACGCATCTTCAAGGCAGTATCGTCCGCCACCTATATTTACTAATAACACACCTTTTCCTTCTAATTGTATCAGATAGTTGCAACAGCTCAGAATATCACTGAAAGTGGAGTAGGTAAGAAATTCCAAACTCCTTGAAGAAACACAAGAAATCAACCAAAAGAGACAGCAACTTCAAAGCTGGAGGAGATACTGGAAAATATGTTGTCCAAAATCACATTGTATTAATAAGGCATCTACAACACAGAGAAGTGACCCTTTCCTCAGGGAGGTACAACTGAATGAGTAAGACCTTAGAATTGGAGGCCAGATTTCAGACTTCAGGCCTAGAATACTTATTCTCTTTAATGAAATTTTCAGATACACTCCATTCTTTTGGTTCTTTAACAGCTTCCCTTGAATTTCTTCTTTATTTTGTTTCTTTGATTGTGGTGAAAACACTTAAGACATGCACTGCACTCAACAAAATTTAATGGTTCACTACAATATCATTTACTATAGGTACAATGTACAGCTGATCTCTAGTGCTTATACATCTTAACTGAAATTTTATGTCCATTGATTAGTAACTGCCAATTTTACCTTCCTCTAGACCCTAGCAATCCTATTCTGTATGTAGTATAATTCTATGAATTTGACTACATTAGATACTTCATATAAGTGAAATCATGTAGTGTTTTTTTTTCCTTTTTATTGGAAATTTTTGTTGTTTTCTGTAACTGTTTATTCCACTCATCATAATGCCCTCAAGGTTCACATTCCTACATTATGTAGAATTTCCTTCTTTTCAAAGGCTGTATAGTAAACTGTGGGCTGGGATTTAGCTCAGTGGGTAGAGCACTGTGCTGCAGTCTCTGAGGTCCTGAGGTCCTGTCAATGTACATTTAGGCTAGTTCCACATTTTAGCTATTACGAATGATGTAATGAACATAGGAATGCTAGCATCTCTTCAGCTTGCAGCTGTAGCACTGTGGCATCTGATCCCTTCAGATCTCATAAGCTAAGCAAGGTTGGACCTGGTTAGTACTTCAATGGGAGACCTCCTGAGAACAGAAGATGCTGTAGGCTTGGGAGAAGGACCCAGCAACCCACTCCCAAAAATCAATCTGCCATTGAAAACCCTATCAATAGCAGAGAAGCACTGACAACAGTGTTTCGCACATTGTACATAGGGTCACTATGAGTTGGATACTGACTAGAAGGCACCTAATAACAATAAAGCATCTATTTAAGATCCTTATTTTACTTTTTATGGATAATTATCCAGAACTATGATCGCTGAAGCACATGGTAGTTCCATTTCTAGTTTTCTGACTAACTTCCATACAGTTTTCACAGTGACTACATTATCTTGATTTCCACCAACAGTGTGCAAGGGCTCAAATTTCTCCATATCCTTCTTAGCACTTGCCCTGATAGATGTGAGGTGATATCTCATTGTGGTTTAATCCCCCAGTGATTGGTGATGTTGAGCATTTTTCATATACGAGTTGAACTCTGTATGTCTTATTCAGAAAAATATCTACCCAAGTCTTCTACCTAATTTCAAATTAGGTTATTAGTCTTTTTGTTGTGGAGCTGTATTAATTCCTTACATATTTCAGAGATTATCCCCTTATCTGATGTATGAATTGCAAGTATTTTCTTCTAGACGATGCTTTTTGCTTTTATTTTTTAGTCCTATTATTTATTTGTGTTTTAATTTGGCTTATCTGAATCATTCATTTATTCTATAAATGCATAGAGAGCTAGAAAGCTAATTACAAGGTGGTGAAGATCTGAAACAAGACTAAAATGTCTTGTTTCTATGTGTTAGGCACTTCTTTAGGTGTGCTGTTGTTTTTAGGCGCCATTGAGTCATGTCCACTTCATACTGACCCTATCTACAACATAATGAAACACTCCTTGGCACTGCTGTGCCATGCCTGATACTACATCAGTTCTTCTCTGCCATTCGTATGATTTTCTATGGCTGATTATTTAAGGATTGCTTCAGAAGGGGATTGTCATGTCCTTCTCCCATTTTCGTTTTCCTGTGGATTGAACCCAGGTCCTCAGAGAACAAAGAGCAGCACTGTACCAACTGAGCTAAACCCCAGCCCTTAGGTGTGCTTGTTATTAAGATATTAATTCTGAGGTCCAAATCCACTCTTCCACACTCTGTTGCATGTTGTGATATCCTTCCATGTTAAATCATCTCTAATACAAATGGGAAATAGTATAGTTTCTGATTTTATCTTTCTTTTCTTTCTTTTTCTTTCTTTTTTTCTTTCTTTCTTTCTTTCTTTTTTTTTGTTTGTTTGTTTGGTTGGTTAGTTGGTTTTTTGTTTTGTTTTGTTGTTATCAGGCCCTGGATCATCTTCTATGTGTCCGGCATTTGCTGAGAACTAAAAACAAAGTGGTAAACTGAGCAAATCTACTTTCTACCATCACAGAGCTTATAGTCTAGTCAGGGAGACAGGCAGTAATCAGTTGATTGCAAAGGGACAATGCAATTACAAACAGTGGCAGTGATATTGAGGAAAGATGCATCTGTTAGTAAATGCTGAGAGTGTGCTCTATGTGGTCAGGGAGGACATCCCAGAAAGGTGGCACCTCAGACAGACTTGTCCCAGAAGCTTCTTAGTTGTACCCTCTGTAAAGGAAAAAAAGGAGAGGCCATGATACAATGTAGGAATGAAATACAACCAATAGGGCTAGCACCAGAAAGTAGCTTGATTTCCTTTAACTATTTTATGACAAAAGAATTTGGACTTGAGCTTCATAAATCTTAAGTTGTAGTAAGCTCACTTGATGAGAACATCTTTTGTCTCTGGGGAGCCTGAGCCTAGTTCAGAGAAACTACAAATCGGAAAGCATATTTTCACTTTTTGAAAAGATCTTTATATGAAATATCTTCAAGAATAATTATAAATATAGATTCTGTACTCATCCATAAAAGTTTTGATATGTGATTATACAACTTCATTAAGATTTAAATAGTTTAGCCTATTTTATTTTGAAGATTTTCAAATATTCATCACATCATATATAATATTTATTATCTGCGAGTTTTAAAGGGAATGAAATAATTACATGAACAATTAAAACATCCCCTTTGCAGTCACACACACACACACACACACGCATGCGCATGCGTGCACACACACACACACACACACACACACACACACACACACTTGAAAGATAACATTTCATTGAGTTGAGAATGAAACTGGAAGTTTGAGGGAAGAAGAAGACATACACCTTTCTACTTGTTTTGCGTTCCTTTCAGGAAGAAGGTGATTCCTTTCCTTTTCAGTTTCCCACATTTTAGTCTTGTTTCAGATCTTCACCACCTTGTAACTAGCTTTCTGCCTTTTATCTGTATGTACACACATGTACACACATATCTCCCATTCTGCTCCTAGTAAGAAGATTAATCTTAATTAAACTCTAGTTTTGTATTGTACTCCCCTTTGACTACAAAGTTAAGATTTTCTACCTGGTATAAAAGGCATTTTGTTGTACTGCCAAACTTGCTTCTAATGGTATTTTTAATCAGTACTTCATAATATGATTACACATCAGATTTACCTGAGGGAGGAATATTTTTTAAGATCCTGATGCGTAGACTTCCCTCTAAACCAATTAAATCAGAATATCTTAGAGTGGAATCCTAGCACTGTATAGATATATTTTCAAAGCCCACAGATGGTTCTAACATGCAGCCAGAGTTGAGAACTACCAAATGTAAGCCTTAGGTAACTGTTAAACTGGACAATTCACCATTGTTTGTTCCCACATCCCATACACACCATTCTTATTCTGATAGTTTAACTTGCTGATATTGGCGTGAGTTAGAATGGATGTTAGTTATATGTAAAGATATTTATTTAAATATGACTTTGCTTGTGGTAAGTTTCATTACATTTTTAAAGCTAAGAACATTAAAGAGTAGCTTTCTCTTCACTAAGTAGCATAGGTGCTTCTAAATACTTTCAATATGTCTTTCTATCCTGGACATTATTTATTGAAAGTTTGTCTTGCATCTAGAAACCTGTGCTATACTCATTATAGCAGCACACTGGCTGGATGGTCCCAGAGTGCAGGATCTACATGAGCCAGAATCTAGGTGAGCTCTTGAAAATTAGTCTGAGAAGTTGGACTTTTCTCATTTCTATGCCTTGAACAGAAATGGAGCAAGAAAATACTAGTGAGAATACAAAAATTAATTCAGCAATGTTAAAGAACACAGAAAGGCACTGGGCTTAGTGCCTAGGATAAAATTGGTGATTAATTCATATCACCTGCACTATATTTAATGGAGCACTCTTCACAATCACAAGGGTATGGTATCAACCAAGATGTCCACCAAGAGAGGAGTGGATTAAAAATTGTGGTCTATACTCATAATGAAATATTACTCAGCAATAAAGAAAAATGAAATAATGTCATTTGCAGCAAAATAGATGGAACTGGAGGTATATATATGTAGATATATAAAAATGAGCCTGCAGTCATAGCCCTGTGGCATTAGATCCCATCAGATCTTAGAAGCTAAGCAGGGTCGGGCCTGGTTAGTACTTGGATGGGAGACCGCCTGGGAACCCCAGGTGCTGTAGGCTTGGGAGAAGGACCTGGCAACCCACTCCCAAAAATCAATCTGCCATTGAAAACCCTATGAACAACAGAGAAGCACTATCAATAGTGTCTGTCAATAACACTCTCAATAGCACTATCATAGCATGGTCGCTATGAGTCAGATACCAACACGATGGCACCTAACAATAACAATAATATAAAAATGAACATTCATATGTATCTAAGAAGGAAAAATACAAGCAAGTTGAAAGAAGGGGGAGGAGATTAGGGATGGGAATAGAGGTTGGGGAAGGGGGAAGGGTAATAAAATAGAGGGGAAAAGGAAAATCTCAAAATATATGATGCAATAATATGGATATATGGGAAATATGGTGCTGTAAAATGTGTAAATTGATGAATGTATAAGCAAAAATAATGTAATGGATATATAATGGATATAGCAAAAGTCTTACTACTCTGTACCCCACCAACATTTATAAATAAAGAAAAAAATCAATGAAGTCAAATTGTTTTTTCAAATGCTTAGTAAATTTTGTAACCTCTGGCAAGTTGATAGAGTGCTGCTCTGCACTCTCTGAGGCCCTGAGTTTGATCTTCCACATGGCAAAAATGGTTGAAGGATCTGATAATCCATTTCTGGATTATCCTGAAACAATCAGCCTGAAACAATCAGCCACTGAAAACTCTAAGAGCATCACTATGAGTTGGACACAACTCTACAGCACGTAACAACAAGGAAGACTCATCAAGAAAAAAGAAAAGACTGATTCCAGTATAAGGAATGAAAAAGAGAACATTACACCAAATCCTACAAATATGAAAATTATAAGGAAATATTATGTAAAACTATATACCAATAAATTCAACAAGTTGCATGAAATGGATAAATTCCTGAATAAATTAACTTACTGAAACTAGCACAACAAATAAAAAATCTGAATGGTAGAAAAGCATAAGCCCAGATACTTTCTATAGTAAATTATATGATAAATTTAGATTAAAAAAAGTTATACCATTGTTAAATAATTGTTTTCAGAAAATACAAGAGGAAACATTCCCACATCCACTGTATGTGACCAATAAAATGCAAACTCTGACATGTTGCAAAATAATTAAGTTACAAATTAGTATATCTATGAACCTAAGCACAAAAATCCTTAATAAAATGTTAGTAAATAAAATCTCGAAGTATTTGCAAAGGAAACACCTCATGATAAAGTGCAGTTTACCCTCAGAATTCAAGGTTGGTTTAACACTAGGAAATAAAAATAATTTGCAATATTCACAGGGTGAAAGAGAAAAAAGTAGGTATGCTCTAACTTAAAAATATAAAAATAGAAGAAAACATTAGAAGTATTTATTGGATAAGATGATTGTGAGGAATGGCTTTTGTCTGTGGTTTTCTATATTTTGCAAGCTTGCTGCAAGGAGTATGTATGTTATTTCATAATTATAGAAAGGGGTCTATTAATAAATGATGAATTTAAATATGCCTCCTTTTTGGTGAAAGTTAGGACCAGACACACAGACTGGTGACTTTGGAATAATAAATGAAGGGTGTTGGAGGTGTCTGCAAGACCTTGTCAGCCCACAGGAAGAACAGAGTTGAGATGGGGTCTAGAGTGAAGTATACACTGTCTTCAGGGAAGTAGTCTGACTTTGGAAATGGGCTAGGTTGGTGGAAAGTCTGTTGTGGATGGTGAAATTGTATGGTCTTTGCAGCTTGCCAGGTAAAGGAAAATATAAATTGGACTTTTTGTCTGTTTGGATTGGTCAGTCTCAATCATCTGAACACAGACGATTTTAAATTTTCACAACATAAATTGTTTTCCTCATAGTCTGTTGCTAAAACCTTTCTCTCTCTGCTGTGGAATATCCCACAGAGGTCACAAATTAAATCTACCTGCAGCCAAATTCTGACTTCTTATCTCTTCTGAAGAGATTTCCTGACTAATAGAATTGTCACTTTCTCCTCCCTCCCTCTCTCTCTCTCTCTCTCTCTCTCTCTCTCTCTCTCTCTCTCTCTCTCCCTCCTTTCTTTCTTCTAACCTTTCTTCTTTTAAAAGTATACTTTAAGAACTCATAACATTTTCAGCAAATCCAAAAAGAAATTTCCAACTAAAAAAAAGTAACAAAATTACTGCAGCAGTCAAATTAATAACCACCCAAGTGGTGGATAATTAGGTTAATTTATTTTTAAATGACATTTTAAATGATAAACTTAGTTAAATTTTGTAAGAAAAAAATGATATTGTTTTAAATACTTAACATCTTTCAGAATGTCACAAGAGGAAAACTCTACCTCTGATGAGAGAAATTTTATGTTCTGAGTTAACTATTAGTATCTTTTAAACTTTATCTTTTAGCAAAGTGGTATTTTTTAGGTGAAAATTGAATTGCTTTTTAAAATGTATTCTGCTTTCAGACAGAAAATCCTAAGGAAAGTAAAAGGCCCTCTCAGTTTGTTACAGTGAGCTCTTTCTTCCTCTCATAATGAGAATGTTACAATCATTACCATTTAATTCTTATTTAACTTGATGTGGCAGAATAAAAACTGGTGATCTGCTTGCTATAGACCCTTTTTTCCATTAAAAATAAGACACATTGCAAAATAAGAGTGACACCAATTAATAGCATAATGTAATAGTCAATTTATCAATAGTTTTAACTATGCCAACCCAAGACATTAAATCAGAAGATCACTGTCAGGCTCGGATACTACAGTATTTCAACAAAGAAACAAAATTTGAAAACCTACTTCATTCCATTGAACAGCATTTTCTGTAGTGCACTGATAAGTAACTCTGACTGAAACCCAGAATATAAGACATTAATCTCAACTTTCATGTAGTATAACATTGATGCTCCAGGAAAATAAAATTATGACTCTCATGTTATTTCAAACAGATTGAGAAATGTGCCAAGAGGAATTTTCTATTTTGTTTTCTATAGTAAGGGCAAAAGGAGAGAAATAGTGTGTACTTGGCTATAAAATCATAATGAATATTTATTCAATACATTTTTCTTTTAGAAATCATATGTTAGTTGGATTAGTAAAATGTTTCATTTTCCCACATCATATTGCATGGTACTCAGGCTGTGCACGCACATGAGCACGTGTGCGTGTGTGTGTGTGTGTGTGTGTGTGTGTGTGTGTGCCTTTGCATGCACTGTCATAACCTATCTGGCCAAGCGTGAACTGTCTCCAAAGATTAAGTGCACCTATTTTGAACTGGAGGCTGCATGCCATAATTTTTAGCTAACCCGTTTCCTTCTTAGTGAAAACAGAAATAAAAATATATTGTGCACACTTCATTGCTAGAGCCTTTGACCTCAGCTGCCTGTCTAGCTGAGACTGTGATGAATGCTTTGTGTCCCTTCATTTTTAATTGCTCATAAATTGTTATCCCACGAAACACAAAACTAGCCTTGTCCTCATTTGAGTTGGGGTTGGAGGTCAGCCTAACAGTAATACAATTAAGGGGTGTCTTTTTGTGGGGGTGTGGGAGTGAGGAGGGCACTAGGGCTTAAGAAGAGGAGTAAAGAGGAGTGGATTAAAAATTGTGCTCTATACTCATAATGAAATATTACTCAGCAAAAAGAAAAATGAAATAATGTCATTTGCAGCAAAAGGATTGCAGAGAGGTAGCAGTCCTTTCTAGGGAAAACACAGAGAAAATTCCTACTTTTGAGCAAAAACATCACACATAGAGTAAATCATGCTTGTTTGACAATTGTGTCCAAAGTGTATTGAAGGGCATTTCAAGACAGCAACAAAGAAAAGTGAATTATATTTCTTGCCCTTCTTCAACAAAAAAAATGTGTTTTTGAGATTCGTAAGGTTGAGGATAAATTAATCCTGTGACAAAATAAGAAGCATGGTTTTAGAAGTACCTTGTAAGCCTAGGTTGTTTTCAAAGAGGCTGTGTACTTGAATCTAAAGGCAGAAGTTAGCCCTCAGCTTTGGGCCAGTGTCCTCACCCAGATAGTAGCTACTGGCAGTTCCTCCAGCTCACATCTGAGTCCAATGTACCCTAGATCTTTTTTTGTGGCTTTTGCAGAGTCAGTCATTGTTTTCAATTATACTTCCTCTATCGCTCAACAACTAAGGTATGACCTTAAACACTCATGTTTCAAATATCAGTGGAACTAAAGCTTTGAATTTCTTTTCTCATTTGTGAAAACTGTCAAAAACAGAGATGATTATGTGCTTTCTTTATTCTGTCTAAAATAGTGTTTAAAGCCCAGCTAGTGGCCTATTGACTGGTTTTATTATTTTGATTAAACCAAACCAGAAGCAGCATGGTCTAAATGGAAACAGCATTATACTTATGGTGGGTCCACGCCTTTCCTTTTTTCCCAGTTATTCTTTTGATTTCTTTAATTTCAGACAAGTGGTTTGACTTCCCCAGAGTTTAGACTCCTGTTTCCAAAATGAAAGGACAGCTTTGTTAGTTATAAAAATATTATGTAGCCAAGGGAAGGTTATGTATATGTTACAGCCTTCTCTTTAAAAACACAACTGCAAAAAGTATTTTGACTATTACTGATATGATTCTTATTCTCAATTTAATTATTATTGTCTTGTTTTAATTATATTTCCCACAGTCTCTTGTACTTTTTCACCTTAACCGAATTCTGAATAACTAAACGCCACTCTCAATGTTAGCTACCCCATTCATTACTTATTGAGTATTATTTGTTTTTATTTCCTTTTTCACTTTCCTGATAAATATTGGTGGGGTACAAAGTAATGCAGCATTCACTTTTTCCATTGAATATTATTTTTTTCAAGTTACCTTTTTTTCCTCATAGAATCTATAATTTTCTCTGGCTTAGCTTTGGCAAAACAGAGAATAGGTTAATTGCACACCACTCACAAATGCACAACTTTGACCATCACTAAACTCCTCCTACATATATTTTTTGCACTGTTTAAATCCCAGGCACTGTCTTGGGTGCTAAAGATAGAATCATAAATAAAATCTGAAAATTTTTGTCCTTAATGTAGGTGCTATCCTATTAATTTGAGTATGCCCTTCAAATCATGATATCTAAACATATAAGTAAAATATATACTGCAAGTAAGTGTAACAAGGGCAAGCTAATCAAATCACTGGTTTACAAATCAGGAACTTAGAGAAAAGTTGTGCTATTCCCTAGCTTTGGGATGTTAACCAAATCATTAGATCATGTTGTCCTTATTTTACAAATAAAGGAGTTGGTCTTTCACAATTCTAAAATTAAAAGATTGCTTAGAAGGGAGGAATAATCCCTTCCCCTCTTTGGAAGTTGGTCTTGTATTTCAAGTTCAAGTATCTCCCTGCCTTTTGGTTAGAACACTGACTTTTTTTTCCCATTTTTAAGAGATTAGTTCTTTATTCTAAAAGAGAGCTCAATGCAGTAGCAAATGATTCTGGTGCTTGATTTTCTATATGTTGACAATGTTTGCACTTTGTCACAAGAAGGAGGGCAGAACTAACTGGTTCATAAGGTTCCCAGTGGTCCAAATAGCAGAAAAATCTGTTATATTCACAATGAGAGAGTTGTTGGCTGAATTCAACAGCTCACAAGTCTAAAGCTGATCATCTGTGCTGTCACTAGTAACTGCTACTTGACTATAATAAGAATCACTGTGTTTTTACATGCTACCAAAATGATAATAATGATCCTTAGACATAACTGATGGGAAAGCCTTATTTTTATATTGCAAAGCCATTCATGAAATCCTTCAAACTGAAAGGAAAAAAAACAGATCAAAGTATCAAATACTAGATGTAAGAATTAGCTATATATATAAGTTTTTACTAATGTATCATGAATATGATTGAAGTTATAATTTATATTTTAATATTTCAAATATATGAGATATTAGAGAGCATATTTTGTATGGAATTTCATTCTGAAGCAAATGTCTTAAGGCAATATTTAAAATAGGTTTAAAATATTTATAATTGTTATTGGAATATGACTTTATCTTCTAGTTGAAAAATCATTTTTTTTTCTTTTTCCTATTTGAGAATTTCTTATAGCTGTGAGGGGGCTTTCTGATTTATAACTTTTCTGAAAACCATAAGAATTGGATTCACACACCAATATATCTAGAATTTTCAAATTTGTAGCAGAATCAAAATAAAATGAATTCATATCATGATCTGATAAATGAATGTTTTTCTTTTTGTTCTATTGTTCATTCTCTCTTCACTGTAATACTCCATGAGAATAAGGGGTTTTGTCTATTTTTTATTATCCCCACTTCTCTATCTGCAAGGCTTAGAACAGTGACTAGCCCATAGTAGGTGTTCACTAAACATATATTAAATGAGTTAAAATTATCACTTTATGAAATGTAAACAAAGATATTAAGCTTCTGTAAATCAGTCTCCAGAGTCAAGGGATTCTAATATCAACTTTCTAAATTGTCACTTCTTCAACTATCATCCCTGCCAAGTTGAGATATCAAGTCAACTTTGTTCATATTCTATCTCAGAATATGCTTTTTGGTACCTCATTTGGTATGGCAAAAAGGGCTAGATGTGTGGCTCAGTGGTAGAGCATTTGCAAAATATGCATGAGACACTGAGTTCAATTCTCCATACCACCAAAGGACAAAAGAAAAAGAAGACAGGAGATGCAGTCCAGTGGTAGACCACTTTTAAAGTACGTGTGAGGACCTAGTTTCAACCCCCAAGTACCACTATATCTATATATCTATGTAGATATAGAGATATATATTACAGTTCAGGTTTGATACTTCAATTCCTAGTTCAATCAATACCCTTTCCTCAGGCAAGTATTTCATTTTTAACCTATTGTACAGAGAAATGTGAAATATCCAAAAATAACAAAATCTTCACTGAATAAACATATTTTCCCTGAGGTCATAATAGTATTTTTGTATATAGTATCTGGAAACTGTCTGTGACTTCATCATTTGCCACAATTTACCTATATAATGATTTAAACTAATTTTTTTTTCAAAATTTAGCTTGGATTTTGTTATGTTGTTCTGGGAGCTGTTCATTTAAGCAAAGTATTATACCACTGCAATGGGAGAAGGGCCTGGCAATCCACTCCCAAGGTAATCCCGAAGCACTCAGCCATTGAAAACATTATGAGGGTCACTATAAGTCGGATACCGACTCGACAGCACCTAACAACAACAACAACAACATACCACTGGAAGACTCTATAAGTATATAATGAGTCACAACAGAAAGTTTAAGCACACATATTAAATTGTGTATTCATATAAGACAAACTAATGCAAAGCTTTGTTGAAAACATGTGACATGGCGTTTTAAATATAATGATTCATATAACATTTTGCAACTGTGAAAATTCAGATCTGAGTGTCTAATATTTAATACTAAACAAACTCCAAAGTACAATTGAAAAGTAAGGTATTCCAGTGGTCATTTTTATCATATTCTTCATATGATATCATATTCACCTCATTAAAAAGTGTTGGTAGTTTACAACATTTGAATGGTAGAACCCCATCATAGTTCAATACTCCATGTCTTGGTTTGGCTAACAAAAGTAAATAGGGTAGTGGTATACATTAAACAAATACTTCACATATGTTGAAAATGATATCACCACATCTTTAGATTCTTACCCAAATGAAGATAATCTTATTATTTTAATCTTCTTTGAGAATACTGTAAAAATACTGTTTGGAATGACCCAGTGTTTTGAATAACTTAGCTACTAGAAAAGTTATTTATCTTAAATACACTAAGAATTGGATGTCTTACTCATGACTTTCTGTAACTCAGGAATTGGAGTACTGTGTTTTGCCAGTTTAGCTCATAGTAGCTTCCTCTGCTATCAATGTTTGTATGCTTAAAACCTTCTGACTTCCAGGTGAGGAGAAGCAAGCCTATAATACCAATTACTTGGAGGGTGAAGGAAGGAAGATTGTTTGAGGCCAGAAGCAGCCTGCATAAATTAGCAAGACTGTGTCAAAATAAAAAGTAAAAAATGGGCTGCAGTGCAGCTCAGTGGTGCAGCTCTTGCAAAGCATGCATTAAGGCCCTGGGTTCAAACCCCCAGTACTAAAAACAAATAAATAAATAAATAAATAAATAAATAAATAAAACCTTCTGACTGGTGAAATGTCCCCAGTGTATATTCCTTTTCTCTCCATAGTCAATAAGAAATAAAGATGTATGGAAAAACCATAATGTAGATTATGTTAAGGGAATATCCAAACAAATCACTTAACTTGCACCTTACAATTTATAAATGATGACTTCAAACTATTAACTGTAGCCTTAGGATTCAGTGACTCCGAAAATTTTTATGAGACTATCCTAATGGGAGAGGAAATTAAATATATACTTCTGATATCCTTGGAACTGTCAAAGCAACATATAATCAGAACAATTCTTTGAAATGACTCATTTTGTCTGAAATGTAGGTGCTAATGTTTGCATCCTACAACCATAACATATATTGTACATTAATATTAAATACTTTTTAGCCAAACATCAAATAAAATTGAGGCTCTTGAGAGAAGTTCTTTTTCTTTTAGTTTTTCATATTTCTAAAACCATAATTATTTGCTAGCATGGGCATACTCCAATTTGAGGTGACTAGTGGCCAACACAATAAGTAACAATAACTAAAGTTTATTGGTTTTGCAAGGGTCTTTCAAAACCCAACCAGAATTTTATGTCCTTGACAGCTGAGAAGTACATTAAAGATCAGCCATATTCTAAGATTTCTGTGCGAAGCTAATCAAAGCCAAGCCACATCATGATTGATTCTGCTTCCTTATCTCCCTTCTCTGTCTCTAACTCCCTCCCTTTCCTTCATTCCTTCCTCCTCCCCCTCCCCCTGACCCATCCTCTTCACCTCTTCCTCCTCCTCCTCCTCTTCTTCTGCTTCTGCTTCTGCTTCCTCTTTCTGTTTCTCATCTCTATAAAAATATGGCTAAAAATTAACCAGAAAGTCATCCAATGAAAATCTAAGCCCATCTGGAAAATCTGAGATCAGCAAAACAGGCAAAACGTCTTCATCTTACCAGCAATCCTTTACATGCTCTTTACCATGGAAAGGACAAATCCAGATGACCTCTTTAGAATGCCACTATTTTCTCTATATCTGGTTTGTGCCTAGTGCTCAGTTACTTCACATGGACAAAACTGTAAAGTGTCTACAAACAGATGACAGATGTCCTGGGGTTACTCACCCTGTGGTACAGAAATGCAGACCTTCTGTTTTTTGATATTCTTTATTCTCAGCCCTATACAGTGGATGTCACTAATGTCACCTTTCAGTAAGATAGCCATGACTAGCAAAAGGCCTGGAAATGCCAATTGTAATTAACTTTCTTTTCAAATATGTTTGACAGTTTCATGCTGAGAAGTGCTTCTTACCTTTTGAACTTTCAGATTGCTTGGCTGAGCAAAATGTGTATCATTTTCTTTTAAAATTGCCTTACAAAGAGCTATGTACTATGATATTCTTGCACACGTCAGCCATTTATAAGAGATTTAGATTTTTAAACAGATTATCCTTGTTCCAAATGAGAGACCTTGCTTTTGTCTGAAGCATGGGCTATGTTCAGGTGCACAGCAGAGCCCCAGGACAAGGACATTCATATATTCATAAATGTCAAAGACAATGACCCTTCTGCATGAGCCCATCATCCCAGCTGCTCTACCAGGTAATATTCCTGAGACCTGTGAAAGCCAGAACTGTGCTTTTTGGCAGTAGCTAAAGATAGGAAAGAAATTCTTCTTGGGTCCAGTTTCCTACAATATGGTTATTCATCATTTTTTAAATGACATCAAAAATCAATAAAAATGGAAGAACTCTATAAATGCATCTTTTCCTAATTGAGAGGTTTAACCTGACTTTTTCAGTAAGAATAATATACCTTACCGTGACCTACTTAAAAAATGTAAGAAGTCACCTTATGGTGGCTTATTTCAGTCTTTCATTTGGCGTTCCTAGTGGGTTTTTTGTTTGTTTGTTTGTTTTTGTTGTTGTTTTTTGTTTTTTCATAGCAGGAGTACTTGTGTTTAAAAAAATAGGTATAGATCCTCACCAGCATTTTGATCAAGGAAAATGTTTCATACTTCAATAGTGCACGTAATGGAATTGGTCAGATTTGAAGCATGGGAGCACATTTTATCTTGAATCTTTATCTTGAATCTTTAAATTTTTACAGTTCAACTATCAGAAATTTAACTAAAACGTTGGTTATATGACCAGTAAGCAGACTCTGCAAAGTATTTGCCTTAATTTTGCTGTATATTTTCAGAAAAAAATAGGCAAAAATTACATTTTATTGATTAATTAGAAATACTTCAAAATAAGTTTGTAAGATTTTCATTCCATCTGGAGCTGCAAACATGTCAATTAGTTATAATCTTCACACAAATTAAAAAATCAGAAAATTACAGGGCAAAAAATCATATTTTACAATTGCCTTCTCTTGTTAAAATTACCTTCTCTATTTAGCAAGTGGGGGCTGGAGTTTACCTCAGTTGGTAGAGTGCAGCTGCACACTTTCTGAGGACCTGAGTTTGATCCCCAACCCACAAAAATGGGAGAAGGATGTGGTCGTCTACTCCTAAAACAATCCCTAAACAGTCATTGAAAGCCCTATGGAGGTCTCTGAGTTGCACACAACTCGATGGAACCTAACAAGAACAAGTGACCAAGTCAGTAGAAGAGACAGATCATGGAGGTCTACACTGGCCTTGAAGATGACAATATGAGCTTTTAAATCCAAAAATATAAAAAGTGGATGAAATGCTTCACTCTCTATTCTCTCAAAGCAAGACGCTATAACCAACCTATATTGCTATCAATTTTAATATGATTTTGGAATTATAAATGTCCTTTAGTCCAAACTCCAAGTAAAAATACAATTCTGCTTCCTGTAAATACACAGTTTAGTGTTTTGTTGAGCTTACTCTTCAAATTATCTTTGAAAAACTGGAGTATATGGCTCTCAGTAGTATTTTCTATTAACTTTGGAGGAATTTTAGAATCATTTTTTGCTTGAGTAAAAAAAGAAACCAAGTAGTCAGTTGAACTGAAGAAGCTTCCTAGATTCCTGTTATCAGTTTGAGAAAATAAGTCTTGAGTCTTTAAGAGAGTGAA
The DNA here is from genome assembly GCA_007922755.1 of Pedetes capensis. Taxonomy (NCBI): domain Eukaryota; kingdom Metazoa; phylum Chordata; class Mammalia; order Rodentia; family Pedetidae; genus Pedetes; species Pedetes capensis. Next base: position 51,645 of record VMDO01005670.1, on the reverse strand, counting down.
CTGGATAGCCCTTCCCATGGGGTTCAATGTTTTTGTCCTTATAAGTTTACTCAATTCCCACTATTTGTACTGACTGCCTTTTTCACTGAATGTGTCTTCAAGTCAACAGGTAGAAATTCTGATTTTGTCAAGCCTATCACTTTATCACATGCTTTTCTGAAGGGCCATAGAAAAAGAATGACTAGAAGAACCTTTCCTAGATATTTTAAGAGAGGAAGTAATGTGAATAAAACATTAAATTAAATGCAATATTCAATTAAATACAATTACTATACTTATTAACATAATGAAATATATTAACTAAACTTTCTTGAAATCCTTCCAAATTTAATTTTGGTTGTGAGTTTATTCTCTAGTTATTTTTTTTCTCAGTATCATATTTCTAAGATCACAAAAGGAACTGTTCAAAAGCAGTTCCAGTATTAAATGTGGCAAGCTTAAAAGAGGCAAGCTGAAAAAAGGCAATGGCAGCCAGGAGATTTGAAGAGGCACACAAATGTTTCGGCATTCACAATATGTATGATTTTTCTTTTCCTACTACAAATTAAAGAAGAGGAAAACACTTTGACAATAAAGTGTGAAAGAACAGGATTTGTAAATACGGTTGACACATGGCTCATATTTAATTTTAGCTTTCAAGAGATTCTAATACTATGTTACCTAGTGCTCAGTTTCAGTAATAAATCTATAGGCTACCTACATAACTCTGAAAAGTTTCTGATTATTACTGATTTTGGAAAAATCAAGCCCATATATCTCTACCACATAATCAAAAATGAAGTTATTGAAAATGCTTGCCTACTTTTGGAAATCATCACTGTGCAAAGAAGCCCACATGTATAATCTGTGTCCATTTATTTGCTACTTTGCTTCCTTTTCCAATTTATGTTCCATTTAGTGAGCTCACTCAATGCCTTTTAACTTTGCACAGAGAAGCCCAATTATGATCCATCCTGGAAGACATTTCTGTGGGTATATAAGAAAATAACTTTGAGAGTATGTGGAAAGGGACTTCATACAAATATTATGCCTAATTTTAGGGGCAAATGAGAAGAAAAATGGTCAAAAATATGATAGAATAAAAATTAAACAGTCAAAGATGATTTTGAAGGTAGAATACATGATCTGCTTTACGAAGAAATGTATGTTTTTAAAATAGCCATACCCATAACTTCAAGTGTGTACAGTTTATTATTTTTGAGAATAAGTTTTACAGAACTGCCACTTACATAGGTTCTTGTTGTTAGGTGCTGTTGAGTCAGTGTCCAACTCATTTCGATCCTACATACAATAGGCGAAACACTATTGTCAGTGCTTCTCTGCTATTCATAGGATTCTCAGTGACAGATTGATTTGTGAAAGTGGGTTTCTAGGTCCTTCTCCAAAGCCTAGAGTCATCTGGTGTTCCCAGGAGGTCTCCCCTTCAAGTACTAACCAGGCCCAATCCTGCTTAGCTTCTGAGATCTGACAGGATCTGATGCCACAGTGCTACAGCTGCAGGCTTTGTTGACTTAGATGGACTTAAACCAACAAAGAGTTGAAGAAGTCCATTGTACATACATTTCAATAATTAACTACTACTTTTTCTTTTGGTAATAAAATAGGTATATTTTACTCATATCTCCTGCATTTCTCTATTGAATTACTGACATTGGCACCCAATTTTTACATGGAATGTCACATGTAAACCAATAGAGATTGGCATAAAAAGAAGTAAAAATATACTACTTTTCAATATTTTTAATGTAAATACACAATGCTAAATGTTAAAATCAAAAGGACAGAAGACATATATGTAACTGTACATATCTTGCCCAGTAATCTTTTTTAACTGATAAAATATATTGGCCAAGATATGTAGGTGGATGAATTTCTTAGAAAAACAAAGAAAAGGAAGAGGAGAAAGAGAACTCAGGACAACTTATAGGCAGACATTTTTACCTAAAACATAACTACGGAGCTAAAATTATGAGAGGAAAATCCAGATGCTCCAAATGCCAAGTGACATTCCCTTCTAAATTCAGCAAAATTTTGTGTAACTATATGTAAAAGGCATTGGTCATCAATTTCATTAAACATCTGGGCTTTAATTTAATTTAAAGTAAAAAGTCAACCCCTTATCATTTTTAAGGAAAAGATGTTTTCTATTCCATTCTTTCCTTCCCCTTGTCTTTCAGGACTCTTACAGCTTGGAGCTCAGAGCCAGACTTCTCATGCAGAATTCTGGACTGCACACACCCCTTCATTATTTCAAGTCTTTTATCCTTATTTTTAAGGTCAATTTATCTTGTGCATTTTTTGGCAATTTTCATTTTTTAATTAGAGGAAATTTTGAATACAGAACCCTTTTTCTGTCTCTTGATAATTTACTCAACATTTACTTACCATCTACATTCAAGCTCCTGTTGGCTAGTTGGGGTATTCCCAAAGCTGCCTTTGCCTGTGTATAATCTTCAACACATACACATTAACTTTTCAACCACTCCTTAATAGTCTTCTCAGGTTTTCTCATGCCAAAAAAGTGAAGAGAAACAAGAAATGGACATAAAGGAAGAAATTAGAATCTTTATAATGTTCTTTATGAAAACCTTTAGGCACACCATTCACAAATGGGACATAGAGAAAGAAATCACATTTCTGAAAAGAGCCAAACTATGGAAAATTCAAACATACCATTATTTAAAGCCAAGTGTAAGAGGAAATTCAAATACATTATTAGATGCTGACTCTGGCGATGTTTTCTTAAGTTCTTACCAACTCTCCACTTGTGTGTGTGTCAAAGCCTCTGTGGAAAGAACATAGATTATGGAATGGTACGATGCTTCCTCTCCATATCAGATCCTTTCTTATGATAGGGAGACCCCAAGATTAGAAAACAGAATGAGATTGGATCCCCAGAATTGAATAAGGGAATGGGCGTAAGACAGCACCATAGTGCTTCACTAAGCCTTGTATTAACAGTAACTCATTTTATCCTGTAACATCCTGTGAGATATGAACTCAGACAAATTCCCTTTTGAATCTTCTTCCACAACAGTTCCAGAACCTTCTTCCTTCATTTCTCAGGTATTCAAGTTGCCAAACTGCTCCCAGATACTCAAAAGTTTCCATTCTGGCACATCTCTCAGTCAAATCTTTGCCACCTACAAACTGGTTCATGCTCCAAAGTCACCTGTTTCTCTTCATGGCTCCATATTTTTAAAAATACTCTCACTAAATCCATCCCAAAATAACTTATGTATAATCCAAATAAGTTTCTTAGTATTCCACTTTTGTTGTTGTTAGGTGCCATCGTCGGAATCCAACTCATAGTGACCCTGCACACAACAGGCGAAACACTGTTGTCAGTGTCTCCCAAGCCTACAGCACCTGGTGTTCCCAGGTGGTCTCCTATCCAAGTATTAACCAGATCCAACCCTGCTTAGCTTGAGATCTGAAGGAATCGATGCCACAAGGCTACGGCTACAGGCAGTCCACTTTTAAGCGGTTGGAAAAAGTATTATTGATGGTCTTGGACATACCCTTGCTAGAGCTGAAATGAAGTAAGCTAGCTGAGACTTCCTAGATTATAAAGAACCAACCCCAGAAAATATCAGCTCCTCTTCCCTCTACAATCTGTTTTCTACCAAAATCCAGCACTATTCTTCTGTTTCTCTGAGTATTGGGCTATGGCCCATGAAATCATCTTAGCCACTAAAGTGCATCCCCGTGCTTACCCTTTGTGAGTTTAGAGGAGTGTTCTCCCATGGAAATAATATGTGAACCATAAATACAAACACTATAGGTCATTTTAAAGTTACTAGTAGTCACAATGGGCGGGGATTTAGTTCATTTGGTAGAGTACCACTCTGCAGTCTCTGCCAGCAATTGCCAGCACAGCAAAACTGGGAGAAGGATGTGGCAATCCACTCCTGAGGCAATCCTGAAACAATCAGCCATTGAAAACCCTGTGAGGGTTGCTATGAGTTGAATGACTAATGGCACCTAACAATAACAATAACAGTAGTCACAATTTGAAAAATTGAAAAGTAAGCATATTAATCTGGTAGTGCTACCATAACAAAATTGCCACACACTGAGTGGTTTAAACAACAAAAATGTATTTTCTCATAATTCTGGAGATTGGAGCTCCAAGATCAAGGTGCCAGCAAGGCTGGTTTTTCCAAGGACTCTCTCCTGATTGGTAGGGTCACCTTCTCTACAATCTTCACATGGACTTTTTTCTGGGCACACGCTTCCCTTGATTCCTTCCTTCTTATAAGGGACACCTGTCCTGCTGTATTAAGGGCTACTCTAATGATTTGGGGCTGGGAATTAGCTCAGTTGGTAAAGTGTCACTCTGCACTCTCCAAGAACTTGAGTTCGATTCCCTGCACTGCAAACATGGGAGAAGGACATGGCAATCTACTTCCAAAGCAACCCCAAAACAATCAACCATTGAAAACCCTATGAAGGTCTCTATGAGTTGGACACAACTCATTGGCACCTGACAATAACAACAAGTAATGATTTTGTTGTTGTTAGGTGCCATCAATCAATAATCAATTCATAGTGACCATATGTACAATGGATGAAACACTACTGTCAGTGCTTCTCTGCTATTCACAGAGTTTTCAATGGATGACTGTTCTCTGGAGTGGGTTGCTGGGTCCTTCTCTCAAGCCTACAGCTCCTGGTGTTCCCAGGTGGTCTCCCATCCAAGTACTAACCAGGCCTGACCCTGCTTAGCTGCTGAGTTCTGGCAGGATCAGAGGCCACAGTGGTACAGCTGCAGGCACTAATGATTTTATTTAACTTTAATTACATCTTTACAAGCATCATGGTCACATTAGGTGGTGTTGTTATTGTTGTTGTTAGGTGCCATGGAGTCCTGTCTGACTCATAGCGACCCTCATAGGGTTCTCAATGGCTGATCCTTTGGGGATTGCCTTGGGAGTAGTGCCACATCCTTCTCCCATTTTTGAGGTGCTGAGACATGAGAGACTGCAGAGCTGTGCTCTACCAACTGAGCTAAACCCCAGCCCACGTTAGATGTTAGGGTTTCAATATAGGGCTTCATTCCATAATAGTAAGTAAAATAATTTTTAGCTGAGTTTAGTGGCACACACCTTTAATCTCGATGATTTGGGTGGCTGAGGCAGGAGAATCTTGAGTTTGAAACCAGAAATAGATGGCACAATTTAGCAAGACCCTACCTCAAAATATATTTTTAAAAAATTTTAAATTTCTCTTAAAAAGGGCCTTGGGTGCAACTCAGGTAAAGCATTTGCTTAATATGTGTGAGACCCTGGTTTTAAACTCCTAGTACTATAAATAAACAAGTAAATTTCTGTGTCTTATTTAACTTCATATATTTAAAATATTATTTTAACATGTCATTTTTATATAGATTTATTTCATATCTCTTTTTCATACTGTATTTAAAATCTCATGGTGTATTTTAGACTTATACCACCTATTAATTTGGATTCATCACCTTTCAAATACTCAGTAGTCACAGGCACCTAGTGGCTACTGAATCAGACAGTACAGGTCTAGGAGGACAAGAGACATATTATCCAGGTGACTCCTTTATAAGCTGAAATCTAAAGTTAATCTCCATTAGCTCTGCTTTCAGCACTTTATGCTTAGGTAAAATTACTTAAGTTACAATATATTGCCAAGAGTAAAAGTGAATTTTCCCAACATACCTCTATGTTTGTGCTCATCCTAACCACAACTCACAGTATCTCCTGCTTTACTTTCTGGCGTTTGTTGGTTTGTTTGTTTGATACAGGTTCTTGCTATATAGTCCAGGGTGTCCTTGAGCTCACAATCCTCCCACCTCTGCCTCCTGAGTACTAGGATTATAGGAGTAGACCACAGTGCCTGGTTTTCCTGCTTTTCTTGACTAAGCTTTTTCCCTTTGCTGTGAGTTGACCCAATAGCTTTTATATGAATAGAGGCACGTTTAAGAGGGGAACATAACATTGTGAACCTTGGGTCAATCACAGAGTCAACCAAAGCTGTGACCAAAGTGGTGAAACAGAATCTTTCTCAAAGCCATGTCTGTGCCTGCCATCCTAGTGATCCCTCCCTTCAAGCAACTTAGGGCCTATTGCAAGACACTAATACTACTTCATATAGCAGGGATTAGATCCGGTGGGAAAAGCAGGCTTCTTAGAAACTATTTCAATGTTCTGGGCAGAGAGAATAAAAAATATATGCACCATATTTAAAAGGAATGGTATGATTCAGTGACTAGTTAGATGCAGGAAGTAGAAGTAGGAGAAAAAATCAAGATATTTCCATATGGGTTTTTTGGTAAGAAAAATATATACTGGGGGGTGCCAAAAAAGTATCCACATTTTAAGAGATGTTATCTATGCATTACTTTTCAAGGTGGAATTGAATTATGGTAGGAATGTGTAGTATGACATTTCCTAAAAAGATGACATTAATCAAATGAATGCTAGCGCCACCAAGGGATGGGTATGGCAGACAAAGAAAATGGCAGAAGCCATTTGTTCAAGGAGTGCAAGACCATTTTGAATTGGTATTTGAAACTAGACAATGTTGTGGAAGTACAACAGTGGAGGCGTGAGTATGCAACAGAACCAACATACCTAACCACTTCACACACTTGTGGTGAGTTTGAGACATGTGATAAAGGGTGTGATGTGCTCAAGGGAAGATCTGAGAGGCCTCACAAGGCAAGTCCTGCTTCTTTTGCTATAGTGCTAGAACAGTTTACATGCTTACCACAAAAGACTGCCAAACAATGTGCACGTGAGATAGGAGATAGCAGAACAAGCAAATGATGCATTCTTAAAACAGCAAAGTGGAAAGTTTCTACCTCAAGATGTGTATACTCTTTTTGGCATACTCTGTATATACGGACTTCATATTCCTTCTTTGGCTTTAGAGATCAGTTCCCAACTTCCCTGCAATCCTTAACCCATATAATTCTCTTACACAACGTCAAGTTTACCTGAGTTAATATTCACTATTATCCTTTAAAATTTATTAAGTTGCTGGGCACAATGTTGTTATTGTTGTTGTTGGTTAGATGCCTTAAAGTTGGGTCCAACTCATAGCAACCCTATGTACAACAGAACAAAACACTCCCTGACACTGTGCCAAGCCCAGCACTATGTCAGTGCTTCTCTGCTATTCATAAGGATTTCAATGGCTGATTATTTTCGGGATTATTTCAGGAGTGGTATGCCAGGTCTTGCTCCCATTTTTACAGTGCTGGGGATTTCAAGCCCAGGGCTACAGAGAGCACAGAACAGCACTCTACCAACTGAGCTAAACCTCAGCCACACCAGGCACAATGGCACACCTATAATCCCAACACTTCAGCAGAATCATCAGTTCCCTTCAATAGGACTTTTTTTTTCTTCTTTAGTACTGCAGGTCTGAACACAGGCAGGGCCTCATGCACACTTTGCACCCCAGACAATATAAACAGTAGAAATAAGGAGGGAGGGAATTAGCAGAGGGAAGCAAAGATTGTGGGAGGCTGGAGAGGAGAGTCAATGTGGAGGGATAAAGGGGGAGAGGATAATCTCAATGTAAATAATGCAACTTCATGAGTACATTAGAAATATAGAGGAATATAACCCAAATATGCATTTGAGTTTTACTGTATATTAGCTGTAAATCTCCATAAACCTTAAGGGTTGATGAAAGTGTTGCCAGAAGTGATGTAATGGATGCATAATGGAAAAAGCTAGTATTGTATTACTCTGTACTCAGTCATTATTTACTAATAAAGGCAAATTTAAAAAATTGAGACAGAGTCCCACTAAGTTATGGAGGCTGCCTCTGGTCTTAAATCTGTCATGATCCTGCCTCAGCTTCCAAGTCCCTGAAATGATAGGCACCTCCATGCCTAACCTTCAATATGACTTTTAATAATCAGTCCTATTATTTTGAATTTTAATAGAGGTCTCAATCATAATTACTCCTTCTTATTGCTAAGCATGGTACACAGGCACTTCATGCATATCAGAGCAATCCTAACAGAGTTCTATGGTGCAGCTACTTGTATCACCATTTTACTGATGAGGGAACTGAGACACTGAAAGGGCAAGTACTTTCCTAACACCACACAGTTTACACTGAAAGAACTGGGAATCAAACCAGGGTTTAAAAGTTCCTTGACTTTGCCAACCTTTAACAGCACATTTTGCTGTCCTTGTAATTCTGTATATTTCAAATTAAAGTTTATTTATAAATAAATTCATGATATTTTTAAGACTATACACTTGTGAAATTGAGTTATAATACTCCACTGAATCCCCTCATGGAGTTTTTAAATTGTACATAAATTAAGGAATGTACACATGTTGATTATATGTAAAAGCTCATCTTATAGTTTCTGTTGTAAGAGAGATCAGCATTTATCACTCCGGTTAATGATGCTCAGTGTGTTATACTGAAAATTATACTTCCCCTCTGATGCACCAACATAGTGGCCTAGAGTCCTAGAAAAAGATAGAGTGGGCACAAAGCTTTTTTAGTACCACCCAAAAGTGAAAGGAAGAAAATCTTCTGCTCAGACTTACAAATGCTGTGTCCAAAATAACCTCAAAATAGTTGATTTTTTAAAACAAATACTAGATACTAAATATTATTTTGGCCTATATTTTCCTGTGTCATTTTAATCAAATTTGAAAACGAACCTCTATTTTATAATAAAGGGATTTTGCCCTCACTTCATGAAAATCGGAAATCTTGGTACTTAGGAGGAAATGAAGCCTATTACTGTATCTTGATAGTGCTCATCAGTAGGAGAGGTAAATAACAACCTAGCTGAACGGACTACACAGTGAGTAAGAAGCTGATGAGACTTATTTGCTTTCAAACGTTGACCCCATTTATGATGAATATTCAGAAAACCAGGACCAAATTTCTTTTGCAAACAACTATGGCAAAGCTATGCCCTCTTGTTTCGCAAAATGAGAAGATATTTAAATGAGACTGTCATTCTTGATAGAATCACATGATTGAGACAACTATCTAGAGTTTCTTTGGAAGGCATCTTGAAAAGAAATGTACCTAAAACCTCATGAACAAAAAATAAAAATCTATTTTTTTGTCTAAATGCCAGAAGTAAAGGCAAATGTCAATCCCTCTTTCAGATACTTTACCTTGTCTTTGTTATTAAGGCAGGCTTTGGGGAGAAAAGGAGGAGCATGCCTGGGCTGGTGGGAACATTGTCAAATATGTTCATTAATCCCCTTTTTAATTTCCGCCAAATTAGGCTCAGGGGCTGGGATTTAGCTCAGTTGGTAGAGCACTGCGCTGCAGTCTCTGAGGTCCTGAGTTCAATTCCCAGCACTGCAAAAATGGGAGAAGTGTAGGGCACTGCTAGAGAGGCAGTTCGCCCCAGGGCCTATCTAGGCTCCCTTGGAGGACTGAGGCTTGTTCCCCAGGCAGTCATCTTTGCCCTACATCCTGGAACTCAGGGTCATCGAGCTCCCCAAGATGGCTCTGGCATCTATTCCCTTGCCTCCGGCCCCTCAACACTGATTGGCTGTTTCCAAACCCCAGAACGGCTCCTGATTGGACCGTTCTGGAACCACCCCTGATTGGCTACTTTTATAAAAACCAAATTTGAATATCCCCTCTGATTGGCTGAAACCCTTATGAGGTGACTGCCTCTGATTGGTCCTCAGCAAGCCCCAGAAGAGTATATAAGGGTGATACAAGGGACCGGGACAAACAAGGAAGAAATAAAGAGCTGTTGGAGCAGAGCACTCGGAGTCTTCATTGGGAAAAAAGAAACAAGGAGCTGCTGTGGGCAGAAGCCTCTGAGCCTGCCTTTCTCAAGGCTTCTCAGAGCAGCCGTGGGCATAACCCTCCTTTCGGGGCAGTGTGGCTCCTGGGTGCCCAGCTCCCCCTCATCAGAAGATGGGTCTTTGGCTGCTGGTTCCTGCTTATGGCCAGAGCAAGTTCAGTGGCAGGGCGACGCCCCACGGAGAAGGACCTGGCAACCCACTCCCAAGGCAATCCCGAAACAGTGAGCCATTGAAAACCCTATGAGGGTCGATATGAGTCAGATACTGACTCGACAGCACCTAACAACAAGAACAACAACAACAACAAATTATGCTCAGTCTGCAAGCCCAACAGTCCCCACTCCTTCCCTGGCCCATAGCCAGGAAAGCCTAATGGCTGGAGGGACAAGGTGTTTGGGTTTTGATACCACTGGCAGAGCTTGATTGTTCTGTGGAGTCACTGCAGTTAGACTGGTATATATTTCCTTATCAAAAAGGAATTCTGATGCTTTATACCATAATTTGTATAATTAATCTGCTGAGGTTTTTTGAAATTGCATTTTGTTGTTGTTGCTTCAGTTAATAAATGCCACAGCACTGTCAATCCACATTTAGTACTGTGAAGAAATAACGATGGACATGAAAGTGGCAATGCAAACCTAGCTCCACCAAAGTTGTCACTAATGAATGATGGTTAAAATGCTGCCATGTTTTGGTTACTGACAAGACTGAATGGGGCCAGGGGAGTAGGGATGAAGAATAGTTTGTTATTATAAATGCAAATTTATCAGGTTGCTAAGACTTTACAAACTACCTCAGAGAATTTTCTAAAGAATTTCCAGGATCTGCCTTTTTAACTCACACAGGTTTCCATTACTTTATTGATTGTGAAACAAAGGATTTGTTCCTCTAGCTCCAAATCTTTATCTATGGAGTCCAGTAAGTAGAAATGAATACAACAATACAGTAGAGGGCTTATTGGCTCTAGTAAGGAAGAAGTGGAATCTGGCTGATGTAAACAGTCACTTCACCATGACTGCGGTACACTCTTGCTGCTTCAGAAATTCTTGAGAGCACCTTGCATTATGTTCCATTGAAATTGTGTTTCCCAGGGTAATGAATTATGTACCATTTATACTCTAGCCTCTTTTGAGCACTCAGCTCTAAATGTTTGCATCAGTGCCAGTGAGTGTAAGGTGATCTCATTAGGGCAAGAGAGGTGGAATATATATTAGTAGACACAGTATAATTTCCCAAAAGTGTAATGTCAATCTATGATTAAAATGCAACTCCACATGCTATTTCTTGGGAAAAACTACAGAGGTGCAATTCCATCACATAGTCCAAGAGGAAAAATCCCCAGGTGCTGATCTGGCCCAGTCAACTTCTTGCTGCTGTGAGGAAGGAAGGAACAGAAATCTTCAGTGATGTGAATTCTGCTGTTACACATCTGTTGAGTCAAGGAAAACTTTCATCCTCCTTTGGCAGCTGATTCTGAGAAAATAAAAGTTCAAATCTTGCATATCTGGAGACTATTATGGTGGGCATTTCCCAGGTGAATGTTCTCTATTCGGTTGCCATACTTTAAATATTTGTCAATTTGTGGTCTTTCTGATTTCTTAAGTAATTCAAAGGAACTTAAAAATAGTTTGTAATTTTTCCCATTTGAGGGTTTAAACTGCACTGAACTTCCAGGATATACTAACGCCAGGCTGCTTTCTAGAATTTAACTTTGAGGCCTGCCTCTACTACGTGATTGGTTATGTGGAGATATTTACTATTAAATGCATGGTATATTTTTCATACTTCACATACACAAACTGGTTGATACTATTATGTAAATGCAGGTGTCTTCCCTCCCTTTTTTTTGTTTGTTTGTGTTTTAGTTTTTGGTTTTTGCAGTTTTTGGTGGTTGAACCCAGGGCCTTGCACATACTTTGCAAATGTTCTACCACAGGGCTACAGCCTCAACCCATGTTTTATTTCTTATTTTTTGAGTCAGTATCTCATTAAATTATACAGGTTGCCCCTGTCCTTGAATTTTTGATCCTCCTCAGTCTCCTGATTCTCTGGGATTACAAGTGTGCATGGCTTATGCAGGTGTCTTTAAGTCTTTAAGTATTTTGTTGTTGTTGCTAGGTACCATCGAGTAGGTGTCCAACTCATAGCGACCCTGCATGCAACAGGCGAAACACTATTGTCAGTGTTTCTCTGCTATTCACAAGGTTTTCAATGGTAGATTGATTTTGGGGAGTGGGTTGCCAGGTCCATCTCCCATTTATTATTTTAGGCACACCTTAAGCATCTGTCTTCATTCTTTCAAAAGAGAGGTATAGTGTCCCTCCTAAACATCTGTGATTGGGCAGCAAGAAGAAATGGTGTTTTATTTGTTATCTATAGGCTCCTATAATATGCCTGCTTATATATAGATGTATGCATTGTATTGGCACATAAATTATATATACACATACATATAAAATTGTATATATGTATATATGGTATATAGTGAGACTTTGTATGATGACAATGAACATGGCTTCATAAGCTGTCAATTTGAAGTGAACATATGTTATGAGAACGTCTCCAAAGACATACCATCTTTGAATGTGTGTGTATGTGGTGGATGATATTAGAGCAAATGTGAGAAAATACATGTTTCTCTCTCTACCTTTCTGCTCCTTAAAATATTGTCTTGAAAGAATGTAATTGGCAACAGTAAAAGGAAAAGAATTTTGCAAGCATTTCACACCTCTTCTTTTTTGAGCCTTTTACTCAAATGGTAAACTAACAAGGTAGCAAAAATAAAAACCACACACAAAATCAAAAGGAGGTATTTGAGATAAATATACTTGAATAAGAGCAAATCGCCATGAAGAAGCAATGTGCCAAGGTGAGCTCATTTCAGGGCATCATCTGCTCTCCTCTTCCTATATCTAATCCCATGCATCTGTTCATTCATTTGCCCCCCTTCTTACTATGATATGGCTCCTTTAGGTTGCTTGGCAACCATTATAATGCGGCTGCACATGCGTGCTACATAATAAATCCTGTCTTGCTTTATTTTTCTCCTTTAAAAAAAAGGAATTACAAAACAAGATATTTCCCACTTTCCTAATGGATAAAAAACATCTGTGGGAATTTCAAAAGCACATAAAATCCTTGAAAAGATGCAGATAAGTAATTAAAATTCTTGACAAAGTGTAACTGATCATTGTCTAACGTGTCTACATGCAGTTATTATTTGCAATGGCCTCCTCTTTTAAACGTGTACATTTATGTATATATGTCAATATATGTTTGTGTAGGACTATAAAGAGAAAAGGAGAGAAAGGGAAGAAAGTGACAGCTGCTATGTCCTGAACAAAGAGAATGAAGAGAATTTCTGGAAATAATCTTCATATATATATATATGTATATATATATGTGTGTGTGTGTGTGTGTGTATGTGTGTGTGTGTATATATATATATATACATGTGTATATATATATACATGTGTGTATATATATATATACATGTGTGTATATATATATATACATGTGTGTATATATATATATATATATATACACATACACACACACACACACACACATATACACACATATATGTATATAATTTGTAAGCAGTGGATGCAATAGTTAGAAGACAAGTTCTGGACTAAATCCATCTACTTTTTCTATAAGAAATCAAACAAAGCTTATGGCTTTCCCTTCCCCTCCTTGGCAAATCCAAGTGTCCTGCTGCTTTCATTTGTTTTTGATCTGCCTCATTAAAAGACTATTGATGGCTTTAACCATTGTCCTTGTTTGGGTGCTGATTTACAAGCACTAATATCTGACTGTGTGAGATTAATGGGAGTCCAGGCAGTTTACGATTATCCTGAGATCCCTGACCACACATGTAGGGGTGTGGGTAGGGGTCATGCACTCATATGAAAAACTCCAAAGCAGGCTTAAACCTGGGAACGTTTTAATAGGATTGAATCTGTAATAGGATTTGGCAGCTTGGCCGAAACTGGATGGTGTGGTTTGTTTGGAGTTTCTTTCTTTTCATTCTTTTTATATATACATTTTTATTGTAGAGTTATTATTATCTTTGAAGAGAAGGGTAATATTTTATGTTGAAGTCCAAACATCAGTACTGTAGTTTAAAGGAGTCTTTAAGAAAGAAATGCTGTACAATATAGATTATTAAAGAAGAGAATATTGGGCACAAAATGCTATTTCTATTATGTAGTAAATTAGAAGGTAAAACATAAAAGATGGGAACAGAATAAAATTTCTATTGTGAATGGCTATGTATTTTTAGCTAAAAATGCTTTAAGAAGTCTAAAAGTCACTGGCAATGTACAGCTATTTATAAAAGAGGTTATTTCTCTCAGGCAGGAAAAGCACTGCTCATCCTGGCACCACGTTCTGCTGAATAGCACACCACCCTGAAGCTGAAGTCTCCCTTGGTCAAAAAGCAAGGGCAGACTCTGAGTGACAGCAGTAGTGTGGCACATTTGAATTTTGAATAATACTGCAAACAAAAATAAAATTGAAAGTAAAGATACCACACTCTTGATAATATCCCAAAGAGAATTCTATCAATATTTTAGTTCCCATTTGAAATCCAGCACATGGGACAGTGAGTGCTGCTACCACTATCTTCTGTGTCAATTCACTTGACTGCAGTGTCTAAATTCAGGAACAGTTGTGCTAGAATTATTTAACCTCTTATACTCCAGTCATTTGGACATTATACGGAGACTGTCACATAAAAATACCTTCATTAATTTTGGTGGGCCAGAAATGGAAAGGCAAGATATACAGCACTGGCCCACAGGGTCACACAAGTGCCCTTTTAAAGGACCTCACCGGTAAATCTCAAATCACAAAAGAAGTTATGGTGGCTCTAAGACCTCATAAAAAGGTAAAGGGAAAATAAATTACAGATTTTGTTTTGGGTGGCTTTTAAAGTCTAGTTGTAGCACAACTTTTAGGAAATCTAAACTTTAAAAATCCAAAGTGTATTTATAACTTTAAGGAAACTCATTTCATATGCAAATATGTAACACAGTTAAATTATTCTACTATTATTTGCTGTCATTCTATTTCAGAAAGATGTACATTTTTCAAATAGACCTATAAGGATGAAATGAACTATTACCTCAAACAGCATTCCTTCACAGAAATATTTTATTCTTTGTTTTTTTTTCCAAAGATCATTTTTCAAAATCTGTTTTTTTAAGTGTTGTTCTATTAATGATATTTCATCTTATTATTCCTTTATAAGTACATAATATCCACTTATGTACATGCTATAAAAATTAAGCATGTATTATGTTGTTGTTAGATGCCCTGGAGCCAGGATCTGACTCATAGCGACCCTGCGTACAACAGGCAAAACACTATTGTAAGTGCTTCTCTGCTATTCATAGGGTTTTTTTCATGGGCAAATTGATTTTTGGGAGTTGGTTGCCTGGTCCTTCTCCTAAGCCTACAGTATCTGGTGTTCCCAAGCAGTCTCCCATCCAAGTACTAACCAGGCCGCACCTTGTTAGCTTCGGAGATCTGACGGAATCTGAAGCCACAGGGCTATGGCTGCAGGCAAGCATATATTATAGTTGTGGCTATTTTGGTATTACATAGAAGGTAGTAAGGTGTATAAGGCTTCCTTTCACAAATAAAGTGACTCAAGGTGGTGATTTTTGGGTCCATATAGCATAGACATTTCAAGAACTACAAGTATTAACAGAAAGCTTCTCAGACACAATGCTTTGGCCACTGGTGAGGGCTGAGGTGATACCAGTACCCTCTGATGACAGCCAGAAGTGAGCTGATCGCCACTATAAAAATTCTGAATGCACATTAATTGGAGCTTTAAAAATTCTTCATTCCTAATGTTCCCCAAATATTTCCCAAATGCACATCCACTGTAGTTATCATGATCACTGTTGTTGTTAGGTACCCTTGAGTTAGGTCTGACTCATAGCAACCCTCATGTTGTTGTTAGATGCCATGGAGTAGGTGTCTGAATCATACCAACCCTATGTACAAAAGACAAAACACTATTGTCGATGCCCCTGTACTATTCATAGGGTTTTCAATGGCTGATTGTTTTTGGGGAATGGGTTTCCTGGTCCTTCTCCCAGCAACCCTCATAGGAAATTGTTTTCGGGAGTGGACTGCCACATCCTTCTCCCATTTTTGCTGCTCTGAGGACTGAACGCAGGTCTTCAGAAAGTTCAGAGCAGCACTCTACCAACTGAGCTAAACTCCAGCCCATCATGATCACTTATCATTACTATATAATACCAAATTCTAATAACATGTCTCATTGTTCACATTTTAGAAAGAAAAAAATCTAGAATTTAATCCAATAATCTCATACTTTCTTCTATAAATCCAAAGTACATTTAAATATTACTTGATTAATTGCTTACACATTCCCATGATGTATTCTAAAAAAGGAATCTTATTGCTCTATCTTGCAGACAGAGAAGCTGAGATGATGAGACATAAAGTGTCTTACCAAGGACCAGTACAATAACATCTGAGAATTTTACCTGAGTTCAACTCAGAACCAGTTCAAACTTTAACTTTGAAATGCCCTGAAAATGGTTTTTCTGTCCAGCTACTAATGTACTAATGACTTATTTCTCTAATACTTGGAAGAGCTTTAAAGAATAACTCAGAAAGTTTATCCTAAACTCCATAAACTAATTTATTAGCATAAACATATTGATGTTATTACAAATAGGGACAAAAATTATATGTTACTAAAGTATCCGATTATTGATTGTCAAAACACCAATTAAAATTAAAAGAAACTTGAAAAATTTCAGAAGTTTTTCTAATATATAAGACAGATCTGATGGGAAAATGATAATGTATATGTACAAAGAAATAAGAAAAGAAAAGATTTCATTTGCTCAATTACAGCACTTATAAAGTTAAAATTTTAACATTGTGGGTAATCATCTTATTTGTAAAAGCTTAGAAGGGTGAAACTAAATACCCAAGAAGAAATCTAATTTCCTGTATTTCTTCCATAACATCTTTTCATGACAGTTAGCTAACATGCCAATCACTATTTTAGAGAAAGACAGCAATTTTCATCTGATCAAATTTTTTTCAAATAGATGCAACGTATCTATTTAGAGATACAGTGTTTTTGGTTTTGTTGTTTTTGTTTGGTTTTGATAAAAATATATCATTACATTTTACTTTCTAATTTTTTAATCAAATTGTACTCATAAATGTGATCAGGATTTTTTTAGCTTAATTATAATGTTCATGAATGCATGTATCCAGTGTAAACTTTCACCAGCAGGTTTAGAACCTGCTCATGGCTACAGTTTGCACTATCTCTGTTCTTCTCTTATTCTCAATAGTAAGTGAATGTCAGCAAAAAGGAGGCCAGCCCTATGAAATGAGCCCAGGTCAAAATGTGTCTGTCTGTCTGTCTTTCTTTCTTTCTTTCTTTCTTTCTTTCTTTCTTTCTTTCCCTTTTTTCTTTATCTTCTCTCCCCCCCACACACACACACACACTCACACACGCTCCATAAAAGTTAGAAGAGAAATTCTGACCAATAGGTTATTTCATTTAAAATGCTCATTCTTTGGTTAACTCTTTGCCCGTTTTCCAGGCACCAAAATAAAATGGGCAACATAAACATTGCTTCTTAGGATGGTAGACCAAACCACTGCTCCAGAGTCTCAAGAGTGAGATATTCTCTTTATATGCTCTGGGAAGGATCTGGTGATACTTTGGTCAAATATGTTTGTGAAGAGCTTGTCTTTTAGTACAAGCCTAGATATCAATGTATATTTTTATTTTCCCAGAGAATAATAGCATACACAGCATTTCCCATGCCCTTTTGACCAGAGTCCTCTTCCTTCAGAGCCTAGTTTGACAAGGCTTTCTGGACTTACAGAGGTTGTTAGCTCATCAAAGAATACCAATGTGAATTCACTGGCCACAGTTGCCATGCAGCCTGGTTGTGCTGTGGCCCAGCAAGCATTACTCATTGTCTATTGTGGGATTTGTCAAGGCCATCCTCAAACCAGGATCTGGAAGAAATACCATGTTCAGAAACACAGAAGTAGTTGAGAAACTAGATATTTAGTCTCTGGATTGTCCCTCAATTTTCATACCTTTTAATCCTCACTTGTAGTATTGCTTGTGACCACTCAGGTTACCATTAGAGACTCCATTCAACTACTGTAGCAAGTCCTTTAATGTTCTGGTTAAAGAAACTTTGAAGAGCTGGAAGTGAAATGAAAAAAATTATACCATAGATATCATCATCATGCATATTCCAACAGGGACAGATGTAGGTCATGGGACAAATATTGTTCTATCTATAGCATTTAGGGAAATGACTACATACCTTAGATAGAAGCCGGATCATGGTGATGCTACCAAAAATGATAGTGGCCATTTTTGAAGACTTACAATGTGCTGAAAACCCTGAATTTCATTTATATTATTTTATTTAATCCTTACAACAATGACCTTACAAAATAGTATGGTCATTTTATAGATGAGGAAGTTGAGACTCAGAGATGATCACAGAGGTCACCAATCCAAAGAGTGCAAGGGGCATTTGATAGATATCTTTCTGACTCCAAAGTATGTAAAATTAGCTATGCTACTGTACAGCTGTGTTGGTGTCTTACACACCTGTATCAACTATGGTATAACAAACAAGGCATAACCCAGACTGTGTCTGGATAAGAAATTAACTAGGATTTAATTAATGAAGGCAAAGCAATTTTTGAACCACCTTTTATTTTAAATAAGTAGTACTTTTGTTATATGTTTATCAGACAGGGAAGAAGAGATGGAGAAACATGAAATATAGAGTAGCTGAAAGTTGAAGATAAAAATTAATACATGCCTGTTGTTGTTTTTGTTGATGTTGTTGTTAGAGGTTGTTGAGTCATGTCTGACTCATAGAGACCCTCATAGGGTTTTCAATGGTTGATTGTTTGGGGAGTGGGCTGCCAGGTCCTTCCCCCAAGCCTGAAATACCTGGTGTTCCCAGGTGATCTCCCATCCAAAGACTAATCAGGCCTGACCCTGTTTAGCTTCCAAGGTCAGGTGGGATTAGATGACAGGGTGCTATGGCTGCAGACATGCCTACTGTGGGAAGTAATTTAAAATACAGTTTTTTTGTGAATTATTATGATAGTTATTCATAAAATGACATTGAATGAAATACATTACTGCAATACAACATACTGCTACCAGGGACAGTCCAATCTTAAATAGCAAATTGTTGAAGTTTCTTCTGTGTGGGCAATTTTCATGAAGTATCGTCAATAGTTCCACATCCAGCTGCATTGTGCAATGGCCTGAAATACTCACTAGCACCTTACTTAGTGACCAACACCAATCTAGGAAATGATTGTCCAACATTATAAAGATCATCATGAATGAGTCATATGCTATCAACTAAAGAGCTTGATGTTGTTGTTGTTAGTTGCCATCGAGTCGGTATCTGACTCATAGTGACCCTCATAGGGTTTTTGATGGCTGATTGTTTCAGAATTGCATTGGGAGTGGATTGCCAGGTCCTTCTCCCATTTTTGCAGTGCTGGAAATTGAACTCGGGTCCTCAGAGACTGCAGCTCAGCACTCTACCAACTGAGCTAAATCCCAGCCCAAAGAGCTTGATAGCTGTCATGTATTCCAGGAGGAGGATGATTTCTCCAGAAGCCATGCTCAGAAGAATTTTTTGCATCTAATCTTCATTAGCCCAATGTAGAACTGATACTTGGAAATATAAGAGGATTAAGTGGGCATGTTTATTCCAACTGAAATAATTATATCACGTATGTGGTACAGAAGGATCCTTACAAAGGAGAATCAGAATTTTATTTTGAGTATTTAGATGTGTACTTCTGCTTACATTTATTCACTTAAATGCTTGATAATTGTTGTTGTTGTTGTTAGGAGTTGTTGAGTCTGGTCCAACTCATAGCAACCCTATGTACAACAGATGAAACTCTACCCAACACTGTGCCGTGCCTGGCACTATTATCAGTGTTCCTCTGTTATTCATAGGGTTTTTGATGGCTGAATATTTTAAGAGTGGGCTGCTGAGTCTTTTTCCCAAGCCTATATTACCCATTATTCCCAGGCAGTCTCCCATCCATGGATTAACTAGTTCCAACCCTGCTCTTTGTTGTTGTTGTTAGGTGTAGTTGAGTCGATGTCTGACTCATACTAACCCTATGTACAACAGGTGAAATAGTGTTGTTACTGCTTCTCTGCTATTCATAAGGTTTTCAATGGCAGATTGGTTTTTAGGAGTGGGTTGTCAGGTCCTTCCCCCAAGCCTAAGGCACCTGGTGTTCCCAAGTGGGCTCCCATCCAAGTAATAACCAGGCCCAACCCTGCTTAGCTTCCAAGATCTGACGGGATCAGATGCCACAGTGCAAACCTGCCTACCTTTCTCAAACTGCTGAGATTGAATGCCAGGGGGTCTGGCTGTAGACTCCTTGATAATAGTAAGAAGATAAACCCTACTGCACCATATGGCTTTGTTCTCAAGGATTTTGTTGCTTATTCCTTTATGTACATGATAGATGAGGAAAGGTTTTTTTAATGCCTGGTTTCCAAGTGGGTAGCCAGGAGAAAAAGTGCCTTTAGACACAGGAAGGAGCCTCCTTACAGGGTGCTGGTACTGCTGTGGGGTGACTTCTGGCACTTCACCAAGTTGGAGAGTAGAATCTCTCCAGGAGACAGGAGACCCCAGAACACAGAGTCTCATCTCCAAGCTAAGAGGATCCCTTTCAAATTCTTCAGGATTAATTCAAATCTAAAATCTGTTGCTGGGGCTGGGATTTAGCTCAGTGGGTAGAGCGCTGCGCTGCAGTCTCTGAGGCCCTGAGTTCATTCCCAGCACTGCAAAAATGGGAGAAGGGCCTGGCAATCCACTCCCAAGGCAATCCCAAAGCACTCAGCCATTGAAAACCCTATGAGGGTCGCTATGAGTCGGATACCAACTCGACGGCACCTAACAACAAAATCTGTTGCTAAGGCCTTTCCTCTCACTACCACCTCCAAAATCTTCTACCATCTTCATTCCCACACATGTCCTGAGTTCTTTAATATCACAACACTTTGGTGAACCCCTAAGTTGCCTATTCCCATCCCTCTCCTTTTAGTTACCACTATAGGAATCAGTCCCGAAGATTATCACCAGCCTGGTGGCTGAGGTTGGAGGAGAGAGATCACATCAGGCAAATGAATGTCTCAAGGACTGATCCAGTCATGTGACATATATGTTGTTTACTATCCAAATCACAGTTGCAGCAACCCATGAGAAAACTTGTCAAGCCTGCAGGGTGCAATGAGACAATAGAGTTTGCTCTGATACAGTAATGTCTGCCTTTGTGTTTCACTAATTGCTTGGCCTCAGTGCAGATTTGGCTCAGCAGTCAGGATAGGAGCCTTGCTTTTGCTTTCTCCTGTCTGTGTAATCTTAGACTAAACATACAGGACTCCCTTTTCTTAAAATGATGCACCTCCAAATGAAATAGTCCCTGTGGTTACTTCAATGTAAGAAGCTGTTTATGCAGAGCAGAGTTAAAGGTTTTAAACGGTCACTACTTGCCTATCATGAAATAGTCATTCAAGTAGCAAAATAAGACAAAGTAGTTTAGCATCATATAAAAGATTTTAAGGATCTCTAACATTTAGAACTTCAGTCCAACATAAATTAATTACCTTGTTGTTAGGTGCAGCTGAGTCGGGTCTGACTCATAGCAACCCTATGAATAACAGAACGAAACACTCCCCAACCCTATGACATGTCTGGCACCATTGTTAGTGCTTCTCTGCCATTCATAGGGTTTTCAGTGTGGATTGTTTCCGAAGTGGATTGCCAGGTCTTTCTCCCTAGCCGGCACCACCTGATATTTCCAGGTGGTCTCCCATTTAAGACTAATAAGGCCGATCCTGCTTAGCTTCTTAGCTCAGGCAGGATCAGGTGCTAGGTTGCTATGGCTGCAGACAAATTAATTACCTAAGCACCAAAGAGGTCTTCAGTTCTATGGAGAATGTCCTATGGCCCTTCCTTTAGCCAAAGACCAGTATGTGTTTCCAGCACCAGTGTAACCCAAAGGTGGTGGTGGTGGTGTGCTGGTGGTGGTGGTTGTTAGGTAGCCTGAAACAAGACTGACTCCTAGTGACCATATGTACAACAAATAAAACACTACCCAATACTATGTCATGCCCAGCACTATGCAGTGCTTCTCTACTATTCACAGGGTTTTCGATGGCTGATATTTTTGGGAGTGGGCTGCCATGTCCTTTCAAGCCTATGGTATCTGGTATTCCCAGGCAGTCTCCTGTCCAAGTACAAACTGGGCCTGACTTTGCTTAGCTTCTGAGATCTGATGAGATCAGAAGTCAAGGTGGTACAACTGTAGGGAAGCCAAAACAAAGCAAACTTAATTTTCAGCAGCCACATTTGAAATGTGACCTCATGACTTCTATGTGTTCAGATACAGAAAACAAACGAGCCTGACAAATGTCAGGACTCACCCTGGATAATGGTCCTCCATCCAATAAACTGTGTTCAATGATTTCTCCAGCAAAGTGGCCAGACTCTCACCAGATACTCTAAGCTCTTCCTTACAGCCCTGCAGGGACAGCTCTGACTTCTTCATTAATACCACGAGGTTAGCAGCTGTGATTCAGTTACCTATAAAAATACACTCTATTGGCAAGGATTATTTACAGAGAAAAGGAAAGATTTAAAGACAGGATTGTGAAAAACACTGGGGAACTTGTCAAAAAGTGAAAATGTGTTGCTGCCCCAGAAAATCAAAGAAACACAAGCACAGGCAACCTATCTCTCTCCTGAACAGCATTCTCAAATAGAGACTGATTTAACCTTGAACATAGAAAGTTTTCAGGTGTGGCTGTTGTTGTTGTTGTTGTTGTTAGGTGCCGTCCAGTCAAGTCCGACTCATAGCGACCCTATGTACAGCAGATCGAAACACTTGCCGATTCTGTGCCAGGCAAACAATCTTATTTATGTTTAAGCCCATTGTTGCAGACACTGTGTCAATCCATCTGCTGGAGGGTTTTCCTCTTTTGTGTTGACCTGCCACTCTTCCAAACATGATGTCCTTCTCCAGGGATTGATCTCTCCTGACTACATGTCCAAAATATGTAAGACGCAGTTTGGCCATTTTTGCTTCCAAGGAGCACTCTGGTTATACTTCTTCTAGGACAGATTTGTTAGTTCTTTTGGCAGTCCATGGTATATTCAATAGACGTCTCCAGCACCACAATTCAAAAGCATCAATTCTTTTTCAGTCTCTCTTGTTCAATGTCCAGTGTTCACAACCATATGATATCACTGAAAATACCATGGCATGAGTCAGACGCACCTTCGTCTTCAATGTGACATCTTTGTTTTTCAATACTCTAACGAGATCTTTTGCCACAGCTATAGAGCCTTATACACACAAAGATGTAGAAACCTCTCTGAAATATCTAATGACATTGCCATTGCAGTTTAAAGAAATTTTGAGTTTAGAGTGTATGCTCTTCCATTCATTTCATATAAAACCAGAAAGAATGACAGACGATAAAGGCAACTTTCCTTCACTCGCTCTCTGGTCTGGACTAGCAGTTTACCTATTGAGGTCATTTCACTAGGAGAGACAGAAAACTTCATCACTGAGTTTCCACAAGAACAAAGAAATATGAATATTTCCTAGCTTATACTGGGAGGTGATTTTATGACAACATTCCAGCCAGACTGCAACCACCATATAAGTTCTCGACTGCTGCATACCAGATGGCCATAAACTTGGTCCTGAAAGCAACATGTATTTATTTACTCACTGTCTTGAGGTATGGTGTTATTGAGTTCTCTGCCCAAAGTTTCAAAAGGCTGAAATCATGGTGTTATCCATTCTCTCCTGGAGCTCACAATCCTTGTCCAGGTTCATGGAGTTATGGCAGAATTCTATTCTTTCTGGCTATAGGACCAAAAGGCTTGTTTCCTTGCTGGCTGTCAGCCAAAGGCTAATATCAGCTCCTAGAGTCTGCCCTCATTTCTTGTCATGTTGTCTCCCCACCTTCAAAGCCAGCAACAAAGAATCTCCCTTGTATCAAATCCTTTTCACCTTTAGAATCTCTTTTCTCAGAAAAACCATTGTCCCTTTTAGGAACTCACCTGGTTAGGTTACCCGCCTGCCCCCCCCCGCCCCCCACCCAATAATCTCGCTTTCTTATGGGCAAGTATTTTGGAACATTAATTATATCTGCAAAATCTCTTCAAAGAAACTCCTACAGTACTGTTCTATTGGATAACAGGGAGGGGTATGAATATACCAGAGGCCAGACAATTTGGGGAGTCATCTTAGA
The DNA here is from genome assembly GCA_007922755.1 of Pedetes capensis. Classification (NCBI taxonomy): domain Eukaryota; kingdom Metazoa; phylum Chordata; class Mammalia; order Rodentia; family Pedetidae; genus Pedetes; species Pedetes capensis. Next base: position 27,498 of record VMDO01005670.1, on the reverse strand, counting down.
ACTCAGTCTATCACAACTCCATGAAAAAGTGAAGAGTTTTGTAATATAATCTGAGCATGACTATCACTGTTAGGTGAATCTCCAGTAACTTGTTTCCCACCAAATAGCTATGTAAGTTCACCTTAGGGCTGTAGACAGAGAGTGGCAGTTGCTCGGTCTGTGCAGTACTAACTGTCTTCATGATGATCATAAATGCCCCTTTGATGACTGTCAACCTGTGACACAGAAAGTCTGTGTCCTTCCCCCCAGAGGAGAAAGTAGCTTAAAAATACAGAGAGAATGGAGTTGTTTCAATTCCCTTCTTTATTGCTCTGTGAGAAGGAGCTAACCTCTTCGATCCATAGGCAGTAACACAGCCTGTTTGACCCAGAACTGACTGGAGGAAGCAGCAGACCCAGGTACCTACCCATGTTGCAGGCTGGCTGCCCATGCTCTTTGTGTATGGCTGAGATGACACTATACACCCAAGTCCAAAGAACAGCATGCTAGAAAGACAATAGAAGGCTAATTCCCAGGCATAAACTGATAGGGAATCAGTTATAAAAAAAAAAAATCTTTTCATCACTCAGTCATGACCTAAGAGGACAAAAATAAAACTGAATGTTTTCTTTTCTTTTATTATTATTTATTATTTATTTATTATTTATTATTTATATATTCATTATTTTTTCCCCATTTTGTTTTTCTTCCTTAAAGCCAAACAAGCTAATCAGGGTTTGGATAGCCTCTAGTTTTCTGAGTTCTCCTAACTCTTAACCACTGCTTTAGTTTGGTCAGTTCTAAACACTCTCTGTCGTAGTTAATTTTCTTAATTAGGAATTTCAAAATGGAAATTTTAACTGGCTAGCACTCCATCCGCAACTGGAAGAGATCATTAATATATAAAAAGGCATGTGAGGAATAACATCTCTCTGCTTACTCATGTTCCTTGCCTCACCTCCAACCCGCTACCACTCACTAATGGGAACAGGCCCCTGGCCTGACTCAGTTCCAGAGAACACAGTTATGGCTACAGAATAGGAATGTGAGAAGGCCCAGGGGGCAGAAACAAAAATGGGGTTGAAAAGAAATCTCATGAGAGGCAGAGGACAGGAAGAGAGCAGAGGTGGGAGCCTAGTAGCGTTAGGCTCATGGCATTGAACTACATATAGTCTATCCATAACAGACCACAGCAGGCCAGGCATGGTGGCTCATGTCCATAATCCCATGAGCTCAGGAGCAGAGGTAGGAGGACCAAAAGTGTGAGACCAGAGGCAGTCTGTGTAACTTAACAAGACCTTGTCTCAAAATTTTAAAAAGTAAAAAACATGCTAGTGGTACAGCTCAGTGGTACAGCACTTGCAAAGCACACAAGCATGAAGCCCTGAGTTCAACCCCTAAGTACCAAGAAAAAAAAGAAACAAAGTAATCACACAGTATTTAAGAGGATGGAGCTGGAATTTAGCTCAGTTGGTAAAGCACTGCTCTGCAGTCTCTAAGGTCCCAAGTTCAATTCCCAGCACCAAAAAAATGACAGAAGGACATGGCAATCCACTCCAGAGGCAATCCTGAGTCAATCAACCATTGAAAAGTCGGAGGGTCACTATGAGTCGGACATGACTCAAGGACACCTAACAAAAACAACAGCATTTAAGAGGAAGCTATAGATAAAACCAGGGCTGGAGTTCAGCTCAGATGGTAGAGTGCTGCTTTGTGTGCACTGAGGACCTGGGTTTGATCCCCAGCACTACGAAAACGGGAGAAGGACGAGACAATCCATCCCATGGCAATCCTGAAACAATCAGCTATTAAAAACCCTATAAGGTTGGCTATGAGTTGGACCTGACTCAACAGCACCTGACAACAACAACGTTAATACAGGAGGAAAGGTAAAACAACAATCACTGTGGACAGATGAAGGAATTAACAGAATATTACAGCAATTTTTGCTATGGTATTATCTTAATCATGACAATTGTCCAGTCTTAATTATCACTTGAACTTTCAAATAACGTTATTGTTAGGTGCCATAGAGTCATGATAAATAACAACATTTGTTGTTGCTAGGTGCCATAGAGTCGGTATCCGACTCATAGCGACCCTCTGTACAACAGGGGAAACACTATTGTCAGTGCTTCTCTGCTGTTCGTAGGGTTTTCAATGGCAGATTGATTTTTGGGAGGGGGTTGCCAGGTCCTTCTCCCAAGCCTGCAGCATCTGGTGTTCCCAGGCGGTCTCCCATCCAGGTACTAACCAGGCCCAATCCTGCTTAGCTTCTGAGATCTGACGGGATCAGATGCCACAGGGCTATGGCTACAGGCTAACAATAATATAGTGCTGGTTAATTTTATGTGCCAGTCTCACTAGATGCACATATAGCTGCTAAAACTTTATTTTTGAGTGTGCCTGTTAGGGTGTTTCCAGAAGAAATTGGTATTTAGGTCAGAAGACTGAGTAAAGTAGATCCCACTCACCAATGTGGGGCATCATTCAACAAAACAAGAAGCAAGAGCAACAATGAATTTGTTTTCAGTTTAAGCTGGGGCATTCATCTTTTTGTGTTCTCAGACATCAGCAGTCCTGGTTCTTGGGCCTTCAGACATGGACTAGGACTTAAACCACTGTCCACTCTGGCTGTCAGGCCTCTGAGGCTGGAGTGGAACTAGGTCACTGCCTTTCCTGAGCCTCTAGGATGCAGATGGCAGATCATGGGACTTCTTGGCTTCCATAATCATGCAAACCAACCTCTCATAATAAACCATGTATATATATATATATATATGTATATATAATAAATATATTTTTTCTGTTTCTCTGAAGAACCATAACACGAATTGAAAACTATTATATAACACTTGTCTGTACAAAATAATATTCTAAAATGCTTAATATTAACTCATTTAATTTCTACAACAACCACATAATGTAAATAAGATCATTATACATATTTTACAGGCGAGAAAAGTAAGTCTAGGGTAACTTGATCAAAGATATAGCTAGCAAATGGTGCAAGCAGCAATCAGAATTAGCTATGCATTTCAGAGAGCACATTAAGGGAATGTGCTATTATGGGCACCATAACAGTCTCTATAGCTCAGTGTCTTAGTCTGCAAGTCTACAAATATTCTGCAAATATTTCATAAAAAAATGTAAGTTAGAGAGGAGAATGCTATGCATATCAAAGTGGAGTAGAAAAACATGAAACAGTTTTCCCCCATGACAAGTAGATCACACACACAGCTATGAAACTGGATATCTTTCTCATTACAATGACAGGGATTTTTTAATAATTAAATTAAATTCAGTAGATAGATGTGGATCTGAGCAGCTCTAAAATGGTGAGTTTCACAGTATTGACATAAGCTTTCCTATTGCAACACAGCCTTCAGCATGGATTGTGCCTCAACACCAACAAAACAAAAATCCTTACAAATGGGTCAGTAAACAAACTACATGACTAATGGAGAAAAGATTGTCCAAGATTTTGCTTTACTTGGTTATACAATCAATATCCCCAGGAGCAACATTTAAGAAATCAAAAGATGTATTACATTAGGAAAAGCTATTGCAAAGGACCTCTTTAAAGGGTTGGAAAGTAAACATGTCACATTGAAAATGAAAATGTAGCCAGGTGCGGTGGCGCACGTCTGTAATCCCAGTGGCTTGGGAGGCAGAGACAGGAGGGTCCAAGTTCGAGACCAGAGGCATTACTTAGCGAGACCCTGTCTCAAAAAGTGAAAAAATGGGCTGGGGGTGCAGCTCAGTGGTCCAGCACTTGCAAAGCATGCAAGCATGAGGCCCAGGGTTCAACCCCCAGTACTGGGGGAAAAAAAGGAAATGAAAATGTGCCTGACTCATGCCATGGTATTTTCAGTTGTATCATATGGCTGTGAAAGCTGGACATTGAATAAGGGAAACAGGAGAAGAATTGATGCTTTTGAATTATGGTGCTGAAGTTGAGTATTGAATATATCATGGACTGAGAAAAGAACAGATCCATCCTAGAAAAAGTGCAAACACAGTGCTCCTTGGAAGCAAGGATGGCTAGATTGCATCTTACATATTTTGGACATGTAGTCAAGAGAGACCAATCAGTGGAAAAGGACATCATATTTGGGAGAGTGGTGGGTCAATGAAAAAAAATGGAAAATCCTCAACTAGATGGATTTACACAGTGGCTGTAACAATAGGCTTAAGCATAAAAAAGATTGTAAGGGGGGAGGGGGGAAACATAGAGGAGGGTAAGGGGTAACCTATATGAATAATGCTTATCAAATCGCATATATGAAAATTGTCACAACGAAAAGCATGTCAAAATGAATCACATTATGGTGTACATTAAAAATTTCTAATAAAAAAATGTTCAGATTAAGAAAACCTATAGAGACAGAAAGTAGATTAGTAGTTGTTTAGGGTTGGGGGTAGGGTAGGAGATTCATGGGTGATAGCTAAAAGGTATAGGGTTTCTTTCTGAGATAATAAAAGTGTTTTAAAAATTAAAAAAAAAAAAAGATTGTGTGCCTGTCACAGTGTTGGGTAGTGTTTTGTTCTGTTGTACATAGGGTCACTATAAGTCAGTCCCAAATCAACATCACTGAACAACAACAACAACAACTTCCCAGGAGATATGACTTCTAGTTCTGCCATTTATCCATGCAAATACTAACAAGTTACTGTCTCAACTAAATTCTGTTTTTATACAATGGATATAAATAATGTCCTATTTCATGTTTTTAGAGTATTAGGAAGGTGAAGTGGAAGATGTGCATGTGTTTGGACAAGAACAAATTCTCTGAAAAAGTAGTTTCTGAAGAGATGCTTCAAGGATCCATAAAGATTTACAAAGATTGTGCAGGAGAATAATGATGCTACAAGATGATTTCCACGTAAGTTGGCCTTGGGAATGAAGAAGACATTTGGGCTTAACCTTAAGTAGACATTTATCAGGAATTGGCTATGGACTAGACATCCAGGGCAAGGGTACATTGTCAGCAAAAATAAGAGAATGGGATGAGTCAGGGCTTTTATAGGGAGAAATGGAGAGAATAAAAAAGGTGGAGGGGGAAATAGAGCATAAATGTAGAGATACAGTTTGTAAAAGATTTTGGAAGTCAAGTTACCAATTTCAACAAGACATTTCAGCCTCTCTTCTAAGGTATTTGGAAAATAGCTGTTGTATAAATGGGGCCATGATTTAGGAAGATTAATCTTGCATTACTCTGGGTTCAGTTTGAACAAGGACTATTGCACTAAGATAGACAAGAGGCAATGTGAATTAGGGCGGAATTATATAAATGAGCTAGAAAGAAAGAATTGAGAAATGATGTAAGAGAACAGATGGAATTTTAGTATACAGTATCTATAAATTTATAATAATGTACATGGTGTTAATTTATTTCCATTTTATAACTAGCTGATAAATTATGGAAAATTGTCTTGTTACAAGAGAAGAGAACATCAACATTATTGACTTTCACTATATCAAAATAATGACATTAGTGGCAGAGGGGAGGAGGTGATGAGAAAGCCATGAGCACTTATGTTCTAGTCTCTCAAGATGAGGGCCAAGAAATACTGTCCTGTCTGATGAAACAGAAAGCAGAGATCTAAGTTAAGTGACCAAGGCTCTAGAGTCAACCAGTGAAGGAACTGAAGTTAGTTTTATAACTGAGCTGGGAGAAGGTAGGGGTGAAGGGATGATGTGAGTGATATAAAACATTTGAGGAGGTCAACAGACAACATCTAAAGTTGATAAATTAGGAAATAGTAGCATAAGGATATTATTTAGAGCTATAAATGTTGTCATTGGAAAAGAGGGGGAAAAGAGAAATAGCGAACAAGGCTGGGATGAGGCAAAGGGCTGCTGTACTTTGTTACAAATTCTTCTATGATCATTTGATTTTCAGTCATGTGGATGCACCACTTTGATTAAAATGTAAATTAAAAACTAAAAACTAATTGACAAGGTTTGGCAGCAGTTTCAACAGAAAGGGCAGAGCAAGAGGTTGACTGGTTTTCCACATCTAATCGATTGAGAGTTTGGTGAGTGAAACATTCATGTTTACTGAGAAAATCAGGAGCAGGAAAGATTTAGAGCAAGGTGAGATACAGAGTTTGGTTCCACACATAAATTTAAAAGTTTAAGTGAATCTTAATGCAGTTTGGAAGATGCTATGCAAGATTATAGTCAAACATTAGGCCTGGGCCAATGAATATTGCTTAAAGTGAGTAAATTCAATGTTTATGTGGAATTACAGTGGAGAAAACATCAACTCGGTTAGTGTTTCAGACCAGTATAACCCAACCTAACATGGAAAAAGACCCTGAAGTTGTCTCAGAATAGCCAAACTGAAGAGAAACCAGAATTGTCTTCTGTTTTCACCTCTGCTGAACTTAGAGTTTAGCCTAATTTAAGCTAATAGGGAACAAAAACTCAGAGATAAGAAAGAGAAATAAAGAATATTGTATCTTTTTGTTATATTTTGTTTTTGCTTTTGTTTTTGTTTTCTGGTACATGGGGGCCTGAACCCAGGGCCTCACACAGACTTTGTAAGCCTCTACCTCTGGGTTACACCCCTAGCCCTTTTTTAATTTTTTTATCTTGAGACAGCATCTCACTAAATTATCCAGGCTTCCTCTGGCCTTGAACTGGTGATCCTCCTGCCTCTGCCTCCTGAGTCTCTGGGATTATTGGTGTGCACTACCATGCTCCACCAAAGTATTATACATTTTAACTAAAAATGTAAAAATTATAGCATTGCCTGTTAAGGAGCACTTGTTACTTTGATTCATTTTGAAATAATATCAAATATGAATGTAAAAATGATCAAAGAAGAAAAAAACATCAGGCACTAACTTCAGTAAATATTTGACAAACTATAAAAGTTTATTAGAAACTGTATTTCTAAAGGGATATTGTTCACTTAACTTTTATTGAGCAATTCAAATGGCCATGAACTAAATTTATATGTATATAGACACATTCCAGCTGGGGAAATATTTTGACAAAGCCACAGAACCTCTTTATTGCCCTGGAACTAAAAGGATCCTCCATTTTTTTAGTAAAATATGAAAGATAAGTAACATTATTGAGGAGAGATAAATTCTTGCAACCAGATTGGTGGTCAAGGAGTCACTTCCCTTCTTAAAACACTTGTGTAGTGGAATGAAGAGTCTGACACTATTTTCTGATGTTGGACTACTGACGACTTTCAAGTCTTACCTTTCTTCTTTCACTGTTTCCACTCCACAACTGAGAAAGGTGATAAGAAAACCTGAGCACTCCATAGCCAGGTGCTGCTAGAAAAGATCAAACCACACATCCTGGAGTGGTTGGGGGAAATCCTCACCCAAACTCTGCCCTCTTAACTAGATTAAAGCTGAAGCCACTCACTTCTCCTCTCATTCAAGGTATTTGAAGTGGCGTGGGTGTCTGGCCTGGTTTCCACAGAAAGTCATGTTGTGTATGTAATAAACTCTCAAACACATTTGTGTGTGTGTGTGTGTGTGTGTGTGTGTGTGACGTCATGAGTCTTGACATGCAAATTACTTTGGAGTGGGAGACCAACCCTGCCTTAAGATAAATGGCAAAATCATAATAATGACTAACACTTACATAGGACTTCCTCTGTGTCTGATACTATCTTGGACTTTACATTTATCAGATCACTTAATCTACATGAAAATCTCATATGTCAGATATTATTATTATCAATCCCATTATAAAGTTGAAGACACAAACATCTAGAAAGTTTGAGCAATGTCTCCTAGTTGGGAAGAAGCACAGCAAGATTTGAAATCCTGGTTTTAGAACCAAAGCTTTCACCCATTTCCTTGTGACATTGCAACTGTGATGTAGAACCGGCCTGTGAAGACCTGAATAGCCTGGTTTTCATTCCATTTCCAGATGGATGCTGGTACTCACACTACTCCCTCAGCACTAGGCCTAGCCTCTGCTCTTTCCTCCCCCTTTTCCCAAGGGTGCTCTTATTCAAACTTAAACTCTCAAGGAAGACTTTGACCACCCACTCCCCACCTATTCCCTAAGTAGTTCAAGTCTCCTTATTACAAGCTTCATAGTATATCATAAACTTGTCATTTATGCTTTTATCAAAGTGTAACTTTGCCTTTGTCATGTGATTATTTGACTGTTTTTCCTTCTTGAATAAACCATAAACTCAGTGACAGCAGGAGGTATGTTTATTTTTACTAATTGTTATACTTCAGTAGTGCCTGACAGCTAAGTAGGCCCTCTATAAATGTTATACTTGTTAATAAACAGATAATACACAGATATTTCCCTTTCAAATAACCATATAGATTTCCCATTGAACTCTTTAGTAGAAATTTGTAAGTAAATGGATGTTGTGGATTTATCCAGGTTCTCCTACTCTAGAATTGTAATTCCTTGGGGGGATGGGAGAGAGGGGAGGAGGGGCACAAGAGGGTAAGGGGGAAGTTATCTGTGCAATGTACAATGAAACTCATATATGGAAATGTCACAATGAAATGCATGTCAGAATGAAACACACTAAGCTGTACATTAAAATTTTCTAATAAATAAATAAATAGAATTATAATTCTTACAGCCACTTTGGATATTTCTAGAGGGAAAGAAAGCATGTGCTCCTCCCCCTGTATTCCTTTAAAGGGTTCTATGAAGCAATCACACACTCCAGCAGTGTCTGAGTCAGAAGGTCTGTAGGGCACCTCAACTGGCAGAGCAGGAAAGAAATAAGGCCAGCCTCTATAACATCCATGGTATGCATACCTCCTTCTCTGGTCAGGAAAAGATGAGCCCATGTATGTACATAAGTGTGCCATTCTGATGTACTAGGATCTCTTCACTGTCACATCAAATTGCATGGGATTTAGCTGGTTTATCTCCTTAGCAGACTGAAAGTCCACAAGTGGCAAAAGGTAAAGTTAGGCAATAACTTTAACTGAATGTTATCTTGCGAGTGCTTTTCATAATTTTTACATTCAATATTTACATCTCTTTGAAGTAGCTAATATTATCTCCTTTTTACCAATGAGAGACCAAAGAGCCTGAGTTCTGTGCCTTGTAAATGGCAGTGAGTACATCAGATTCAAACTCAGACCATAATGGCTCAAAGATGTATGTTCTCTCCATCTCAGAAGAATGATTTCATCCTGCCTTCTAAATCCAAAGGGAAAGACTCTCATTATATTAGAATATAAGTGATCAAATATTAAAGGGGTTACCTCAACAATGTATAAAGCAATTTTTTGGCCTCATTAACAAATTCATTTTAAGGTACTATTTAAAAATGCTGTGAAGAGATTATGTTTACCTATTAGAAGACCAACATTTGCTGATAACTTGAATTTTTTTCATTAATAATTGCTAAATAAGAAGATGGGCTTTTTTGCAGATGAATAGAAAAAATTTATAAATGAATGAATAATTTGTCTTAAAATATGATAAGTAGTCGACATTTAACCCCTTATATTAATCTGATATTAATCCACTTAATTGAACCCTGATATTAATCCCCTTAACAGGAGGAATGAGAATAAGTAAGGGGGAAAAGGAAATAAAAACCTATGAGCTTCAATAGTAGATCTTTGACAATAATGTAATAGAGGCTCTTCTAGAAAGTATCAGAGAGAAAGAAATAGTTGAAACTAAAAAGTAAAAAGAAAAGATGTGGATCCCTAAATTGTGAGAGCAATCCCTAGATTGAGAAGGGCTCTAAATTTACGAAGTAGAGAGAAACTGGAGAGTATGTACTGTAATGGGCGGGGGGTGGCCAAGTGGTCACACAGAGATTCTTAATGGAAGACCTTGAGAATTGGTCTTTGATGGCCTGTTGAGAACAGATCTTTAGGGAATTGATGTAATGTGCTAGTATCATCAGGCCAGGCAAAAAGCAAGAAGTAGCATCAGTTTCTGAACTCTTCTATAAGTTAAAAAAGTGCAGACTACCTGGTAGATGCCTAAATATCCACTGAATGGATTTCACTCAGTCATTTTACCTTTTCAGTAAAAGGAAACTGAATGAGAGAAGGAATACAAGCTAAGCCCAGCATATCTCATCATTCTGGCCTTGGGATGACAGATGAATAGATGTGTGCTGTTTATTAAGGAACAGCAATATGCAGTTCACATGTGCAACTCAGGAGATATGAGTGGATTATTAATCAGTTCTAGGCCATTCACACAAGATCCAGAGTGCTGTACCCTTTGTGAGGCTTTTGGTTTTCCTTTACTCATTTTTATATCACCAAAAACAAAAGCAATGTATATCTTTGAATTTAAGAAAGTTCTGGCATATGATTATTCTCTAGAAATACTTATTCAATATGGAATAAACTATTTTTAAAAGTTTGCATTCATGTAGGGGTCACAAAAATTAAAAAGCCCATGTTTGATTTAGAATGGCTACAAGTATCAGTTGTACTCTCTAATAAAAATGTCTAATTTATGGAAAGTATATAGTTATATGTCCAATTGACTAAAGAATCAAAGTAAAAATCTGCCCCCAAAAAAGACTTTTGAAAAATTGTGATGTATACAATTAAATTTAATACTAAAATTCTAATAGGAACTTGCTTCCATGTTTGTTATGTGACTTGGTTTTAGAGACAGTTCTCTTTCAGAGAAGTCTCTGAAAAGTTGAGCAAATATAACTTTTCACATCAAATATTACAGCTGCAAGGAAATTCTGACACTTTTGTACTGTGCCAGGATCTAGAGATTCATGCTAGAATTCATGAGAAATATCTTGTTTTTCACATCCAGTGCTTCCAGGAGCAGGGACATTTTAGAATATATATCCATATATTAGTAATGTTCTGCTAGGAAGAGTACCATGTTGTGGCCACAAACAAGCACGCAGATGTAAGTGGGAAGCCTGCAAAGCCCAAATACCTAAATGTAGATTTCGTTCACTCAGTAGTCTGGGAGAAATTCCCGTGTGGAATCAGTGAAGGAATGTATTGGTACACTTTCAAACAGTTGACATTTTAATGAGTGCCTACCAGAAAACAACTGATAATGAAACTCCCTTGTCAGAAACCCTTCAGCTGTCCTTTTCACCCAGCCTGGCCTTCTCTATTCAGTTTAATTGTCTTTCCCAAATCCCTTCTCACATTTTTATTTGTTATTTATGTTTTCTTTTGGGGTATATGGAGTGGGAAAATGAGGTAGAAACAACAGAAACACAAAGAAAAAGACTAAGCGGAAAATTTACCTTTAAATTACCATAATACCTAATGATAAATGAGTTTATGTTAAAAGATGGCTACTCTAGAAAAAGTGACATTTTTGCATCCTACAATTAGTTTGTGCAGTGTATATAGGGTTCCAAGGACCTCTGAAGTGCAAGAGTGGTGTTTTCATAAACATCAGTTTTATTTCTTTCTCTCCTGTGGACTCATATGGGTTTTTATGAAATCTGGTACAAATTTGCAGAAAAATATATATACAAGTGAAGCCACCTTGTGCCTAGGAAATCTACAGAACGAACCTCTATAAGCAATGGAGTATTTTGATTATATGTGAACTAACAGGATCCAAAATTAGCTTCCCCTGGGTATGACTAACCACAGCACAATCAATTCCCATGTCTTGTCAGCCTGGGCATGACTCTCACTTTCACTCTGTCCAGTCTCACTGTTATAGACTACCCATGATCAGTCCAATCTGAATATTTTCACTGAAAATACGTTTTACGTAGTAGGAAAGAAATATTTATGTTTGGTCACCAAGAGTTAGCCAAAAGTCCTAAAGCAGACAAGTTCCATAGGACTTGAAGAAATTTGTCTCAAGAACACTAGTTAACACAACAGTGCACACCTGCCTCAGTAGAGAGGCTAAAGCAAGAGGATTATGAGTCCAAGTACCGAGGCAGCCTGAGCAACTTAGTGAGACCCTGTCTCAAAATAAATAAATATATATATATATATATATATATATATATATATATATATATATATATATATATATATAATAAAAACAGGCTAGGGGTGCTGCTCAGCGGTAGAATACTTGCCGGGCATGTGTGAGACCCTGGGTTCAACCTCCCAGTACTGAAAAACAAAAATTCTCTAGTCCAGATCATCCTCAGTCACCTATGTGAAAAGAGTAACCAGCATGCTTAAAAGGAAAAGGCAAAGAAACTTCCACTCACGAAATACTTGCACAATTACCATAAGGTGACATCATTCCTGGTAGGTTCAAAAAGAGGACTATGATTCAATGAGTCTTTACCCCCTATGTCTGAGGCGAGCTTTAGAAGCAGATCAGAGGTAGGGCACAGGGAAGGGCCATAATGGGGGAAAATAGTGTATATCGTCGTCCTGATTTTGTGATAAAATACTCTTGACAATCTCTAGGGCCAACAGCATGAGACCTTTCTCAAACATTCTCTCCCTGTTGAAGTCTTTCAATGGATTCTTTAAAAAGTATAAATTTTCAATTGTTATGAATTTGAAGTTACTGACTAGGTCACAGATTTCCATTTAACCAATTGCAGAAAGATTCCTAAAGGAAATTTATATAATTCTTTGTTCTTAAACAAATAAAGTGTGTTCTTTATCTCTCAGGAAGCTGATAATATGATAGGTGCAGCTTTAACGATTAATTGTACTAAATAGTAGGGCATAATTCGAAAGAGAGACTACATATATTGTACAGAATTCCCTAAAGAAAAATTAGAAATTTTACATGCATTGATTGCTAAGTTAGCATTAGAAAGACATTTATGAGGTGACTCTACCAAAGCCACCACTGTTTGCATTAGCAAGAAAGCAACATAAGCTAACTGATAAGAATGCAGTGATTTAATGCAATTAATACAGTTATGTCTGTTAATTGGTGTTTTCCAACTGTCAAAAAAAGATGTCTTTTAGGAGCCAGACTTATTTTGCTGATTAAAAATTCGAATCCATCTTATAAAACTGCAATGGGCTTTCCTTTGATCTAATTAAAAGGAGAGTTCACATACTCAAAATTTGTGCCTCTCTGACATAAATTAACGTATTCATAAATGTGGTAGATGAATATTTTGCAATTAACATGGGACGATCAGAATAAAGCCTAATTAGTAAACATGCTTTCTTTATTAACTTACAGGTCAAGCTCTGTTTTATTATAAACCAATGGTGATATGACCGAGTAATTTTTTTAAAAGCAAAACTATTGGCTCTGAAATTATGTGGCACTCTGTCACAGAAATGTAGCTTGTTCCTTAATTTCAGACACCTGCTAGCTCATAAGCAAAGATATATGCAAGCTGCTGGGAGTATGCCCAACTGTAGAATTTCATCATGGAACAGGTTTACAGGTTTCCCAATTTTGTACTTCTTACCCTAAAGGCAATTCTATACTGCTTGTAGACACCAAAAACAGTCTTAATCATCTAGTGTACATCTCCTTCAATGCTGTGCATCTGTGGTATTCACTGGATGGACTTCTTGGTTAGGCTGTCATTCTAAAACGAACAGCTTTGGCTATACTTTGTGCCAAGTATAAAGTTCTACCTCCAATCTATGCTCTTGGTTAGAAGCATTGTAAGGTTCCTTTATTTCTTTAGTTAGTCCAAATAGCTCCTAGAATACCATGCTAAAAATCTCCCCCCTTAACCATACTTCACCTGATCCTGTCTTTCTAGATTTCTGATGAAACTGGGGAATGTTCCAGAAATCAGAGCAGAGAATCATTTTGGACATGCCTCTCACCCCCAGAACTGGTCCACTCCTGACTGGTCCATATCAAACCAGGGCATCCAGAAGGCTAGAGTAGTTCCAAGCTGAAATAAATGTCCCAAGTCTTAGATGATCCTGAGAAAGAGTGTAATGTCAGGCTATCAAGATCACCCCAGGGATTCTGTGGATCATACAACACATAAGCCCAACAGCTGCTCAGCACTGTTAATTGAGCAAATTGCCTATTTTTGTTTGCTTCCACAAAAAGCATCATTGCTCATTGCTCACCTGTAATTTCTTTTCCTTTTCTTTTTAAATTTTTTAAATTTATTTTTATTTTAGTACTGGGAGGTTAAACTCTGCTCTACAACTGTACTCTCTAAGCCCATTTTTGTTTGAGACAAAGTCTCATTAAGTTGTGCAAGCTGCCTCTGGCCTTGAACTTGCTATCCTCCTAACTCAGCCTCCCAAGTCACTGGAATTACAGGTGTGTGCCATGGCATCCAGACTTTCTTGTCTTTTCTAAAGGAAACTCTATTATAAATTATTCACAGACAGTTCCAAAGTTCATATTTTTTTCTCTGATTCCCTTTCATTTACACAATTTATACCACACAACTACTTTATTATTCCCAAGTGCTTTTTGCTTGCTAAGATGATCTTCTCCAATAGACGAGATGAGATGAGAAATTGGTGCCTCTAGTTCAATCTGCTACTAACTATATGATCTCAGAAATGTCTGGGCTTCTATGTGCCTCAGTTTCTTCATCTGTACAATGAGGATGGAAGTACCTACATAACTAACATAATATATTGGAAGAATTTAGTGGAATACCTGGCAGCTATCAAGTGCTAGCTGTTGATATTATTATTTGAAACATTCAAGTGGCTTGAATTTGACACCTGTTCATTTCTCAATAAATTACTTTTTATTGACTAAGTGATTTCCAGTTTGACAGAACCTAGGTGTCTTGGAGGATAAAGGATAGCACATCCAGTTAATCAGATAGGCATCCACTGAGTATCATTTATACTCTGTGCTGAAGTTTGGAGTAGCTATGCTTCTTTTTGGTCTTCTGCCCGGATTCAGAGCAGTAGAGCAGTGGTGGTGGCTACAGTTCCAAACCCTTAGGGAAATCATATATTGGTAAAGTTGCTCCAACCATTAGTTATTCTTATGCTTCCAGAAATACACATGCAGTTTAGTTCGTTATGGGGAACAACTTCAAGTGCAGATATTTTTATGCACAATTTAATTTTCCTACTTAGAAAGCCCCTTCTTTGCTGAAGTTGTCAGCTGCCGATCAGATATTCTTTTGAAAGTATTTTAGGACAAGGGCCAGGCAAATGTCACACCCAGTTTCTAACCTCTAAACAGACATGAAATATTCATAGATTTCTATTCAGATGTGCTCCTTCCATGGCCTTGACCCTTCTCTTTACATTCCAAATTCAACATGAAAGTTTGTCTTTAGGTTTGTTGTTGTTGTTAGGTGCCCTCGAGTCAGTATCCAACTCATAGCGACCCTCATAGGGTTTTCAGTGGCAGATTGTTTCGGGATTGCCTTGGGAGTGGATTGCCAGGCCCTTCTCCCATTTTTGTGGTGCTGGGAATTGAACTCCGGACCTCAGAGACTGTAGTGCAGCGCTCTACCAACTGAGCTAAATCCCAGCCCCTGTCTTTAAGTAGCCAACCTTTTTTCAGTGATAAAGGTCAATTATGACCTTGCTTTACTGGCTGTTATCACTACTATCCAGAATTCACTTAATGTACCCAGGAATACTGCAGTGTGAATAAATGTGGCTTTAAAAAAATCACGAGTAAAATTTATATGCAAAAAGAGAAGAAAGCTTCAACTTTTCCCTCCTGTTACCTTTATTTATTTGAACAAATGTCATGAGAAAAAGAGTCTTAGACTTAATCTCCCTCAATCAATGTCAGCTATATTACAACTTAATGGGAGTTTATACTGCATAATATTATTTTCTTTGTATGAACCATTTTCTGACACTTTACATTTAGTTAAATGATTTATCCATGGACATTTTACATGAGGATAAATATGAAAAATGCTTTCTGCTTATATTCAGTGGAATAAGGAAGCAATTCTAAAATACAATTGGCTTAACCACTCAGGCCCTGATGTCAACAGGAGTTACATATGTGTATAAAGAAATTCGATCCAAATAGCAATAATGACATGAGGGATAATAGATATTTTTCTTATGTCTGTCTTTATAGGAACTCAAAACACCCTCCCTTATAATGTCCTCTTATTTATCAGTAAGTTTCTGTTCTAGATGTTATGCATACCATTATAGGATGCTTACTTCTTTACCTCTTTGCAGGTGATATCTCCAGATATAGGCCACTGGCATGATTTGAAACATACAAATGAAGGATTAGATCCAGTTGGTAAGTTGCAAAAAAGACGTGCTATTGTCCAAAAACATTTTTCTGCCCCTATATTGTTGTTGTAGTTGTTAGGTGCTGTCAAGTTGGGTAAAACTCAAAGCAGTACTACAAACAACAGAATGAAACACCTCCTGACACTGTGCCTTGTCGGGCACTATGTCAGTGCTTCTCTGCTAAGGTTTTCAATGACTGATTATTTCAGGATCGTTTCAGGAGTGAGTTACCAGGTCCTTCTCCAATTTTTGCAGTGCTGGGGATTGAACCAGGACCTCAGAGAACACACAGCAGCACTCCACCACCTGAGTTAAACCCCAGCCCTGTCCATGTATATTTTATACTTCTGTAATTTAGAGCATGTTGTTTGTGATATTTGCTTTTAGGTTGTTAACTGAAAAATCACCAAGTTTGGTTTCAGATGTAGAAGAATAATGATTCTCTAGGAACAAATGCACAACCTGGGAATTTAACAGATTCTGTGATCTGGAGCTTATTATATAGACAGGATTTTTCAAGTAGAAAGAGAATTAAAGATATTCATTTGAAGGAAAAGTAGCAGCTCTCTGCATATTAAGGTTCTGTGTACTATAGAGAAGCACACAATGAACCAGCATCAAAAAGACATTTGGCTGATTCCAGTCCCATTGACTTGCCCACATTTTATTCTTCATGATTGCTCATGGAGCTTCAGACAATTTCCCTTTTTTTTTTTTTTCACACAATCAACTGAAACAAGTGAAGATGAAGTAAGACCTAACATTGACACAACCTTGACCAAGCAAAAATATATTTGGAAAGAAATATATGTCTCTTTACAACAAAAACCCTTCTTTATTTATAACTTCTCTTTACTTAAAGATTTTGCCTTTAGCATATCCTGTAAAACTTCACATACAAGCCAACTACATTTTGAAGTCTTTTGCTCGCCACCCATGCAGAATTAATTGCTTCTGCATCATGATTTTCACAACAGGGTTCTTGTACATCTACTTGGCACTTTTCTCATTCCTCCTTGATCTAAAATTGTTTTGTTCATATGTCTGGCTCCTACCCTGAACCATAAGCTCCATGGTGGCAGACTCGATCTATCAATCACTGTTCACCCTCCACTCTGCTCCTGAAACAGTGCTATCCTCATCTAGAGGCCTCTCATGTTATTCTGCTTTTCTGTCTTCTCCTATTAAACAGATCTTTGAATGAAGTGAGGACATTTATCGTACCACTTTTTGGTCACCCAAAAAACACAGTATACGTTTGCTGAATAAAGAGTAAACAACCAAATAATTTCTGCTAAGATTTTGCAAAACCTTAAAAGATGATCTCCCTTTAAGTAGACCCTACATCCCTTTCCAAAGCCTGAGGTGTAAGTAAAGCAACTGAACAGAAGCGATAGCTAGACACTTTTATCAGATCAAATACATCATTCAGTGAATTA
>VMDO01005670.1:0-7500 GCA_007922755.1 Pedetes capensis | reverse complement strand
GAAAAAAATCGTAGGTAGTTGTTTCCCCCAGCCTAGGTTTAAACAGTGAAAAACACATATTTGTACTGATTCTTCAGAATGAAGACTCAGACAAGTTGAAAACACTGCGGCCAGATTCCTCTGTGATCACGTGAATGGGCTCCATGAACTTTGAGGTAAATTTAGCTCTGAGAATCTAATATTCTGCCTCCTTCAACCTCTGGGCTTCACTTCCTCTGAATAATGAAAACTACTACAGTATATTTTGGTGAAAATAAATCCAGATTAATCATCTGTGCTGTCTTTAATAGAAGAATGCCAACCACTTTATAAGCCACATATTCACATTAATAAATAAGTCTTCCAAACATTCACAAAAATAAGCCATTACAAAATGTTTAAACTTTAAGTAGTAACTTAATAAGGCTTAGGAACCCTGAACAGGAGCAGACTTACTGAATAGAAAGTCTCTACATGAACTTCGCTTCTGATTCTTAAAACTTGGGGCTTTCCTATAGGACCAGGAGTTCATTGTTATTCAGGACAGATGATATAACCAGAAAAACCTACAATTTTTCTGAAAGATGTAAAGGCCTTTTCAAAATTCTCAGGATATATACAAGAACATTTTTGTAATATTTTATAGTTCTTTTGCTAGTCAACCTCATACTAAATATAACTATTCAATATATTGGGTCTATAAATTTATATATTTTAGAATACATAATGTGTGTGTCATGAACGTAGAAGATGCATCAGTTATCTATAGACATATTCCTGCTTAAAAAAACAGAATATATATTCAGGAACATATGTATTAAAGTATTATTGACTCACAATTATTTATTAAGCATACCTAATTTGGTGATCATACTTTTATGAATAGGCAGTAATGAATTAGATCCATTACATTGATATAAAAGGGGGTTTTCATGTGTGTCCCAGTATTTCTGGATAACTGGTCCCTCAATAGCAAAACAAACACTGGCTTAAAATAATTTATTTATGGTGTGTGGGAAAGAAATACATGGTTGGTGTTAGGAGTAACTCATCAAATTTGAAATGGGCGATCAGAAATCCAGATGCTGCTATGTTTAGTAGTACCTAATGCAAACTACTTTAGAAGTAAAACAATAGATATGTAGAACATAAATGACAAATAAAAGGAGTTGCTTCAAAGAAGGGTGTTACTGAAAGTTTTCCTATAAATATTTGCAGTTGGCTAAAATAACAGACTAGTTAAAACTGAGAAAAATATAGTAGTGAAAGGAAACTTAAAAGGCTAGATGTGGAAAATATTAGATATCATTGAGTCCTCTTAGAACCAATAGAGTCTCAAAAATGAAAAAGAACAAAAAGAAAACATACCTCAATGTATTTTCTTGGATCTCAACAGAAAGTCTGAATTTCATTTGGGAAGAGCAAAAATATGCATTCCTATCTATTGATTGCTTTGTGTCCTGTCTGCCTTTACCTTAGACTTGGCTGTTAGGAAATCTTAGGATGAACAGCATTTGTGTATTTGAGAATGGGAATGCCATTTTCAATTCCTTCATCACAAGACTGTGTTATAGAGACCTTCATTTTATAATGAAGGTTTTCAGGCATTTACAGTAATTAAAGAGAAAAGGAAGGATGTGGCTTTTACCTAACTCAGTGATCTGAGGAGAAAGTATGAAGAAAACACATTTGCCTTTGTGTATCTCTAGTCATCAACACACTTGTATATAGATCTCGTCCAGTCTCTACTTAGAGAGTCTCCAACATGGGGATTCATCCTGGCCACATGTCAGATGGGCTCCACAGGACAGTGAGAGGTCATTTAGTTAGTCAGTTAAGAAGTATTTATCAAGTACTACAGAGTACACAGCTCAGTGTAAGCAAGAGTCTATCTTCCTGCCTTGAGGGAAGTCTGCATATCCACCTTAGCAGGCACATAAAGTTTAATTGGCACTGTTTTGCCATTTTACTTATTCAGTAGATTGTTAGTGTCTAATGGACTAAACAAACATCTCAACACCATCCAACTCTGTATGCAGTATGTATATGTGTATTTATATGTGTCTATGTATAGATAGATATATAAAACTTGGCATCTCTTCCAGGAGATATGCCAAGATATATTCACAGCTTTATATACACATGTAATTCATGTATTTCTGTACATATGGCAGTCAGGGGAATATATCTAATCAGTTGAACATGTTTTATTCCAGATGTTTTTTATCATATTTTCTTACTATCACTAATAAAAAATCCCCATAGTTGTTCTACTTGGACAGTTTGATTGGTCTTTAATCCCAAATCTCATTGAAAGAAGGAACACAAACCATTTTATGCCCTCTAGAATGCGACAACAATGTTGGCATATCAGCTACTCATGAGGTACTGGAGACTGAATGTCCATCTTAACTCAAAGCAAACTATAAACCAATCTGAGATGCTTTATTTTTGATGACTTGCACTTCTATCTTTTAGATTTACCTTTCAATATTCACCTCTGCCTACGTGTTCAATGCTATATCTTCTTTTTCTTCCATATAGAGGCTGAAAATCCCCTTCACCTGTTCTAACTTAGTTGCTCACAAACTGAATTCTGGTGTTTCTCTTTATTCTTCACTATTGTGTTCTTCCATTCAGTCATCACGATTATACCTGGGCCTCTTTTGCCAGTAGTTATATGATCCTCAAATCCGGCTTTTTTTCACAAAAGT
Organism: Pedetes capensis; assembly: GCA_007922755.1. Classification (NCBI taxonomy): domain Eukaryota; kingdom Metazoa; phylum Chordata; class Mammalia; order Rodentia; family Pedetidae; genus Pedetes; species Pedetes capensis. The sequence continues at coordinate 4,807 of VMDO01005670.1, read as the reverse complement.
CACACTTTTTGCTAAAATCCCCTCTTCCCTACTTCTAAATGAGCATTTCCCCTAATTGGAGCGCTCTTTTCTTTTGCTTGTCTTTTCTTTCTTTTTTTGAGGTGTGCAGTATTTAGGGGCAGGTTGCTGAACCCAGGGCCTTGCACATCCTAGGCAAGTGCTAAAAAGTGCTCTAAAACTGAGCTGCACCCCCAGCCCATTTTTTATTTTGAGACAAAGTTTCTCACTTACCTGGTCTTCATCTTAACTGTTCTCCCATGACATCCACTTTGTCTTTAAAGATTCTTATCAGAGCCGGGTGCAGTGGTGCACGCCTGTAATCCCAGAGGCTCTGGAGGCAGAGGCAGGAGGATTACAAGTTCGAGGCCAGAGGCAGTCTGCGTTACTTAGCAAGACCCTGTCTCAAAAAGTAAAAAAAAAAAAAATGGGCTGGGGTGCAGCTCAGTGGTCCAGCACTTGCAAAGCATGCAAGTGCGAGGCCCTGGGTTCAACCCCCAGTACCACAAAAAAAAAAAAAAAAAAAAAAGAGAAGAAAGAAAAAAATTTCTTATCAAGCCAGGAACAATGGGATATGCCTATAATCCCAGCAACTCAGGAGGCAGAAGAAAGATCATGAGTTTAAGACCAGAGGCAGTTTGCATACTTTAGCAATACCCCGACTCAAAAGAAACAATGGGCTGTGGGTACAACCCAGTGGAAAAGCACTTGCAAAGTATGTGCAAGGCCCTGGGTGGAACCCCCAAGTACTGCAAAAATAAACTAATTAATTAATTAATTAATTTTCTAAAAACAAACTAGAAATAAAAATTGAAAGCAAATCTCATGAAGTTGACATTGTGTGGGGGAAGATTATGTCACACTGTGCATAATCCTATAAATTTCTTGAAGGAAGAAATTGTGCTATAGGAACTTGTTTTATTACTTAGCTTGAAACATGATAGCTCAACAAATGTTATAATACCCTCTATGCCGATAATTAATTGAGTGCTATAGTGAGAGCTGGGTTTTAGCTCAATTGATAGAGTGTTTGCTCTATACACTCTGAGGCCCTGGGTTCGATCTCAAGCACCACAAAAATGGGAGAAGGACCTTCAGTCAACTCCCAAAACAAACAGCCATCGAAAACCCTATGAATAGCAGAGAAGCACTTGACATAGTACTATGCATGTCACAGTGTCAGGAAGTGTTTTGTTCTGTGTCAGGACACTATGAGTCACATCATGCTTGACTGCACCTAACAACAACAACATGGTGAGAGAAAGTTGCTATTTGAATACTAAGATAAAATAATGATCTGTATAAAAGTAGCAAGATTTTTCTGATTCATTTTAAATAAGCTTTGTATTCTGATGTAATTGAGGAACCAGCTGGGAAATATTTGATTAGATAATCTGTGAGAACATAGGAAGTAGCCCAGGCCCCAGAGTCGGGGGACACTCATTTAAATTGTGTCCCCCAAGTTTACTACCTCTATAATATTGGTCAGACAAGTTACTTCATCTTTGTCTCCCTATGTCTAACCCACAGTTTCTTTTGAAAAAAAAAATGCATAACTGAACACTAAATGTTAAGATATTTAAAGCTTCTAGTAGAGTGCCTGACCCAGATAAGGTACCAAATAAGTGGTGGCTCTTGAAAGAAAACAATAATGTTTGCAAATTTAAGATAAGTAAGATTTATGTTTCTCAAGGAGCTCACAAAAGACCGAAGTTGGACTGAATTCATTCAAAAACAAAAACAAAAGTAGGATATTCTGAAACTGTAGCATGATCATTGCCAGTTCCACACTGTGAAGGGAAGGATACTGTTGGGCTCACGGAGAAATGCAAGGCAAAGCAAACGGGAAAGCAGCATAAACCTCTTTAGCTGATGGACAGTGTTGGGCTGAAAATTAAGACATTCTTTTAATTAGTTTCAGCAATCAAAGCAAGGTGATGGCATGTGGCTGCAACCAAGACAAGTCAGCACTAAAGCTGACAGAAAAGTGATTGGGCCTGTAATCTCTCATTGTTCTTAGGTGCTGTGGAGTCATCCCACTCATAGACACCCTATGTACAACAGAATGAAACACTCCAACACTGTGCAATGATCAGTACTATGTGAGTGCTTCTATGCTACTTGTAGGGTTTTCAAAGGCTGATTGTTTTGGGATTGTTTTGGAAGTGGATGGCCAGGTCCTTCTTCCATTTTTGCAGTGCTGGGGATTGAACCCACAGCCTTAGAGAGTGCAGAGCAGTACTCTACCAACTGAGCTAAATCCCAACCCCTGTAACCTCTTAGCTCACTTCAAATACAGGACTGTCAAACCGAAGAAAGTTTTTAGCTCCAAGTTGAGACGAGATTGGCATATTTAAAAGAAAAAAATTTGTCAAGTGTAGCATTTAAGAAGAGAATGAAGACTCATCAAAAATGAAAAAGATAATTACTAGGGAGAGAGATTTCAAACTTAAGAGTTTACTTTAGAAGTTGACTTTAGTTTTATTATTAATTGTAGTGACTTGTTAATACTGTCACCACTTTAAAAGATATGTTTGGATGACAAATAGTGACTACTCACATTTTAATGCAGTAGTCTTCTTTAAAAAGCCACCAAAGATGCTGTGTAAACACTCAATGCATTAGTGTATCTAATTCACTATCCTTTTGGTAATGGAGCTAAATTTGCAGAATTAAATGGATAAAGAAAAATCAAATCTGATAGTACTGACTGATACCTTGAAGCAAAAAAAGAAAAAAAAAGTTTCTCCACTGGGCACAAATAAAAATTTACTCTCTTGAAGGTTTCCTTCTTAGTCTTATTTGCTATAGAAGAGGATCTGTCCTATTAGCCATTTCATATCTTGGCTCCCATTAAGATATCTGGAAACAGGTTTCTACTTTAGTCTAATAGCACCAAGTTGCATCTTTGCAGTTCCATGGTTTATTTGTTGTCTGTTTGTTTTATAGTGATACCTTGGCACTTGACCACAATCCATTCTGGAAAGCTGGTTGGGTACCAATCAATGCGAGTGCCAAGCACTTTTTTCCCATAAGAGATACTGTAAGTATATTTATTGGTTCCAGCACCATACTGAATGGCTAATTCCAACACATTTATGCCTCTCTCATACCTAGCAATAAGCTTTTTTTAAACATTCAATTGTTCTTACTGTTTTTCTCTGTCCTTCATTTTTATCACTAGGAAGTTTCTTGGGTGTTGTGATGACTCTATGGTGTATGTATATGTATATATACATTGACAAAAGCACAAGATGGTGAACACAGCAACAGGACAGGTCTTTAATGCTTGCAATTGATGTGCAAATTGATGCTTTCCCCTTTTTTTCACCTGGAAGCATCACAAGTAAGTGTAGCATCTCATACAGCTTTTAAAATGGTGGTCAAGTACCAAGCAAATGGTCAAGCACCAAATCAGTGCTCCCAAAAATATTGGTTGAAGACAGAAATGTTTGAGAAAGAGCAGTTTGAGTACTGAAGTACCACTGTATTTTTTACTATATAACATTCCAAATGAATACAGAAACAAAGAGTGTAGTAAAATAAATTTCTATGTACCTATTATCCAGCTTCAGAAATTATCAATTTATGGCTAATCTTGATTCATCTATACTCCCGCATGGATCCACCTTCCTTTATCCCCAGATTATTTTAAAACATACTAGAGATGATGTCATTTCTTCTGTAAATATTTAGTACCGATATTTTGAAAGGTAGGGAGTCCTTTAAAATAACAACGGTACTTATAACACATCTAAAAAATAAAATTTTAACAGCTCCTTCTTATCCTTTTTATTATCCTTGCAATGGCAAGTGGACTAGAGTTAGCTCTGCTGGTAGAGTGTTGCTCTGCAGTTTCTGAGGCCCTGGATTTGAGTCCCAGTGCTGCAAAAATGGGAGAAGGACGTGATAGCCCACTTTGGAAACAATGCCAAAACAATCAGCCATAGAAAACTCTATGAGGGTCACTATGAGTTGGACACAATTTGACAGCACCTAACACACACAGGCAATGGTAAGTACTGATCATGGCACCTAGGAAGTGTCTAATCTATGTCTATACTCCTATTTACTACAGTAAATCTAATAACTCTTCTCTAATTTGTGCAACTTGCCAGCAGTTAGGTAGAGAGTCTAGGGAAAAGAAAATAAACAAAACAAAACAATTCATTTATTCTTCTGAGCCTATGGCTGAGGAATCAAGGGCTACCAAACACCGTCTTCCATACCAACTGATCTGGCCAGATTACAAGATCCTATAGCTGGTTGATTTCTCATGAGCACAATTAGGTGTTCTGGTATTCCCATTTTCCGAAGAGTTATCCATAATTTGTTGTGATCCATACAATCAAATGCTTTTGCGTAGTCAATAAAACATAGATAGACATCTTTTTGATAGTCTCTGCTTTCAGCTAATATCCACCTGACATCAGCAATGATGTCCCTAGTTCCCCGCCCTCTTCTGAATCCCACTTGATTTTCCGGTAATTCCCTGTCTGTAGATTGCTGCAGTCGCTTCTGAATGATCTTTAGTAGAATTTTGCTGGTGTGTGATATTAATGATATTGTCCGATAGTTTGCACATTCAGTCGGATCCCCTTCTTTGGGAAGAGGCACAAATATGGATCTCTTCCAGTCAGTTGGCCAAGTAGCAGTTTTCCAAATCTGTTGGCATAAACATGTTAACACCTCCAGTGCTGCATCTGTTTGTTGAAACATCTCTATTGGTATCCCATCAATTCCTGGAGCCTTGTGTTTCGCCAGTTCTTTCAAGGCAGCTTCCACTTCGTCCTTCAACACCATTGGTTCC
>VMDO01005669.1:0-109090 GCA_007922755.1 Pedetes capensis | reverse complement strand
CATCTGGTGGAGGGTTTTCCTCTTTTGCATTGACCCGCCACTCTCCCAAACATGATGTCCTTCTCTAGGGATTGATCTCTTCTGACTACATGCCCGAAATATGTAAGATGGAGTCTGGCCATTCTTGCTTCCAAGGAGCACTCTGGTTGTACTTCTTCTAGGACAGATCTGTTGGTTCTTTTGTCAGTCCATGGTATATGCAATAGACGTCTCCAGCACCACAATTCAAAAGCATCAATTCTTTTCCTGTCTCTTTAGCCTTAATAAATCTCACGAGGTTAGCACCATTATTAGCCCCATTTTATGGATGAGGAAGCTGAGGCACATAGAGTTGTATATGGTAACTTGCCCAAGGTCAGGATTGGAACCCTGACAGTGCAGCCCAGAGCCCCGGATGGTTGTAACCCTGCTGGTGACCAGGGTAGGAATTGCTGGTCCTCCCACAGGCCATCCACTTCTGGTCCCACCCCCTCCCCAAAACAGTCATCCAAGTTTGCCAAGAGAAGTCATCTATGGCCCCTGGGGACACCTGCCAAACACGTTCTTGTTTATGAATGGCTTTAGAGTGCTGTGGATCTCAAAGCATGTTGGGGGCTGGGCACATGTTCAAAGTGTCAATTCTCAGTCCCACCTGAAGGGACTGGCTCAGCAATTCTGGGGTCCCTGAGTCCGAGGGTCAATAATCTATTCCCCACAAGCCCTTCAAGAGATAGAACCTGAAGTAGAGAAGGGGGGTGTGGATTCCTAGATTATCATTTCAAGTAATACCACAGAGAGTTGAGATTGTAGCTCAGTGGTAGAGCTCGTGCCTAACCTGTCCAAAACCCTGGGGCAGGTGGAGGTGGAGGGGGTTGAGGAGGAGGGAAACATAGCCATGGATCCTGTCAGATCTCAGAAGATAAACAGGATCGGGCCTGGTTAGTACTTGGATCAGAGACTGCCTGGGAACACTGTAGGTTTGGGAGAAAGACCTGGCAGCCCAGTCCCTCAAAACAATCAGCCATTGAATATCCTATGAATAGCAGAGACTCACGGATAATAGTGTCGCACATGCACAGTGCAGGGGAGAGTTTCATCTGTTGTCCATCGGGTTGCCATTAGTCGGACCCAGCTCCACTGTACCTAACAACAAAAACAACAACAAAAACAACAAACTAATACTTAGGTCTTATTTGATTTTACACTCATCAAGGAAGTGGAAAGATGGGTCCCAAGCCTATAGCTGGCTTCAGCCTTCTGGGATGGGCTGAAGAGCCATGTGGGGAGGGAGGGGCACTGGGACGCAGGGCTGGTGGGGCAGGGGGAGGGAGGCCGCTCAGGGGAGGGCCGGCAGTGAGCGATACTCCCGAGAGGCACCCCAAGCGGAATCCACCCGAAGCGAGCTCAGGCGGGCTCAGGCGGGCTCAGGCGGGCGTTTTGAGCGATTGGTTTATTAATACCCAGGGCGCTGCCGAGGTGGATCGCAATAACAAAGGCGGCCTCTCCCCACGCCGAGGCACCGTTATGTAATTGCTCAGAGCCAAGCGAAGGGCCGCTGGGCCGAGCTGATGGCGGCCTGGGGCGGGCGAGGATGGGGGGAAGGTGCCCGTGGCAGCTGGGCCCTGGGTGCGGCGGCGCACGGGGAGCACCTGCCAGGCCGCTCTCTCCGCCTCACCCCGTGCTCCTCCCACGCCCTGCCTCTGCCAAGAGGCTGGTTAAGCCCTCGCAGAGCTGGACGCAGCCCTCCGCCCCAGGGAAAGGGGCGGGGTGGGGGGGGGCGATTCCCCGATCCCTGCGGACCTCGAAGGCTGAGCCGGGTCCCCCCTCCCTCCAGAACCAGCGCCCGCACCCCTCTTTGTTCCACCGTCACCCTGCGTTGCGGTGAGAGGAGCGCAATGACCGAGGCATTGCAGGACTTAGGAGTACAGGACTCGAAGTTCGTGGCACCCTCTGTGAGGTGGCCCATCTTTCAGGTGGGAAACTGAGGCCCAGGGCGGCGGTCTTCATGCACGGAAGATTTTAATCCCCACATTTGTCAGCCCTGAAGCCAACGTTCTCCCGGCTTTGGATCTCACAAGGGGTCACTCTAGTCACCGTGGATCAATTTGTGCCCCGGTTTTTGCAAACACTGGGGCTTCAGCCCTGCTGGCCTTTGCTAGGGTGCGTCCTCCATCGCGAAGACCTTCTGCCGGCAGCCTCGCCAGGAAAAGTCCCTCCAGCACCCACCCCAGCCACCTGACCGTCAGGCAGCTGCACGCAGGGCCCCTCTTCCAGCAGTGGGAGGACTCAGTGCTGGCAGCTGCCACACCACATCAAGGAAGCCATTGTCACCTGTCTGACTCCATTAAGCCACATGCGCCCGACTGGTGGCTGTGGGTCTAACTCGCCTTCCCCCCAGCTCCTCCAGAGCATGGCTGCCACACAGTAAGGGCGCTCAAGGTCCCGGGTGATTTTCTCATGAAGGCTCAAAGGGATTTCCTGCTTGGTGACAGTCTCCAGACTCTAGATCCCAAATTCCACAGATCTACCTCTGACTTTGCCCACTGACCCACCCCTTCCTGGCTGTGTGGTCCTGGGTGACTTCGGGAGGCTCTCTGGGCCTCAGTTTCCCTATTGGTGAAACACTATTACGATGCTAGCCCATGTGTGTTGTTGTTAGGTGCCATCGAGTCAATGTCCGACTCATAGCGACCCTACATACAACAGGTGAAACACTTTGTCAGTGCTTCTCTGCTGCTCCTAGGGTTTTCAATGGTGGACTGATTTTTGGGAGCGGGTTGCCAGGTCCGCCTCCCAAGCCTACAGTATCTGGTGTTCCCAGGCGGTCGCCCATCCAAGTACTAACCAGGGCCGACCCTGCTTAGCTTCCAAGATCTGACGGCTTCAGATGCCACAGTGCTACGGCTGCAGGCCAGCCCATGTGTATTGAGTCTTTACTACGTGCAGGGCACTGCGCCAAGCACCTGTGTCCTGTGACTTCAGGGACTCTGCACACAGGGAAGGAGCAACTGATATTATCTCCATTCCATAAGTAAGAAACTCTCCCAAGTCACCAGCTGATAAGGACAGCACCCAAATTCAAACCCCAGTATCTCTCTCCCTTTCACAAGATTATTTTGATAGTTAGTGAAAAATAATTGGGGACCAGCACATAGTAGGTACTCAGTAATATTTATGCACTCCTACTCTGAAGCCCCCAGGCAACCCTCCTGTGCCCTTCTGTTCAGCTCCCGTCTGCTCCTGCCCTGCAACACCGTGGCAGCCCCTCTGCAGAAGGGCTGGGCTGCTAGTGGAGGGGGGCGCAGAAGACCAGACACAAGGCAGCCTTCTGGGTTTGAGTATGAATAAGTCACAGCTTTGTAGCTTCTGAGAAGAGAAGGGCAGTGCGCTTTGGCCAGGCTGGCGTGGAGAGCTGCAGCCTCCTGGGGCTGCCAAAGGCTGACGCATGCCTCCAGCCCAAGGCTGTGCACAGAAGCCCCTCTACCTGACGCCCTCCTCCTGGGGTGGGAGAGCCACCTGGCCCTGGGCTTCTGGGGCCAGCCAGCCAGGCTGATGGAGAAGATGACAGGAGGGATACTGAGCCAGGGAGACAATATTTTTTTGAGTCTCCTCTAGGCCACTAGAACTTGAGCAGGACTCCCAACCTCTCCGAGCCTCAGTTTACCCAGCCAAAAATGAGACTATGATTAATTAGTGCTTTGTCTGTTTCACCAGGTGAGGAAAATGGCTACGAAAGGGAGCCATTGTACTCATGACCAATAATCCTAATGTTCACATCGTTATTAGTGAGAGGAGTAAGAGTGAGCAACCCCTGTTTGCCATTTCTGTCCCTCTCCAGCTTGGCTGCTGTGATCTCCTGTGCATAGAGCCACTGTCCTCTCTCAGGACTGCTATTATTCCTGCTTCCCCAGTTCTGAGCTTTGCCTCCCCCAGGCCGCTCGCACTCAGCAGCCCATGGGAGCTTCTAATGAGCAAACCAGAGATTACAAAGCACGCCCTCCCCTCCCACTTAAGACAAAACCCAGGCTTGTCACTGTGGCCAGCATGGCCTTGTGTGCTCTCTTCCCCCCTCTCCTCCCTCCACTGTAATGATACAAAAGCCACTTTCCTCTTTCTCATGCCCACTAACCTTGTTTCAACCCCGGGCCCTTTGCACAAGCTGTTCCCTCTGGTGGGGATGGGCTTTCCTCACGCCTTCTCAGGCTGCCTCCCTCTCTTTACTGGTTGGTCTCAGCTGGCAGGCTACCTTGATGGAGAGTCCTTCCTGACCACCCCACCACAATGGCCTCTGTGACTCAACTGCTCCTCCCTTTTCACTTCCCTTGTAGCATGTGTGATCATTAAAGATCACCTGTACATTTTTTAATGTACTTTTTTCTCTGCTCTGGCTCCTCTAATATTTTTTCCTCGAAGGTAGAGACTTGATCTGCCTTACTCCCCACTGTGTTCCCAGTACCTTACTCTATACCTGTTGTATAAGCAGAGAGAAGGAGAATGAATAATTACTACTCATGGTGGTGCACGCCTGTAACCCCAGCACTCAGGAGGCTGAGGCAGGAGAATCGACTTGAATTTGAGGCCAGCCTGCTTTACGCAGTGAGACCCTGTCTCAAAAAAAAAAAAAAAAATTACTAGTCATACATGACTGTGTAAAATGGGTCACCGTCTGCTATTCTTGTAGCAGATGGAGTGGTGCAGTGCACAGCCTGGGCAGTAGTACATTGCAGCCCCAAGATAGTGACCATCATAGACCCGCCACTTCCTTGTGCAAGATTTGTAACCCCATGGGAGCGGCAATCTCTGACTGCACCCCCCACACACACACACCTGCTCTTGCCCTCCCCCACCTCCCACCTTCCCCTCCCCTGCCCTCCCAGGCAGCCTCACAGATGGTGAGAAATCCCGCAGCGCCAGCCTCTCTTCTGTGTCCGGCCCTCCCGCCCCTTCTGTTTTTCTTTGTCTTCTTTCTGCTTTGCTTCAGCTTGGTCCCCTCCCCCAGTGTGGTGAATTCAAACTGAAAAGAAGAGAAAAGAAAAGAAAAAAAAAAAAAGGCAGGCACCACAGCATCAACAGTGAGAAATCATCAGTTTTAGGAGTAATCCCAGCTGGGCTGAGTCACCGTAGAGAAGCAGGCTGAGGCCTCGGCACTCCCGGGCTCCCTGAACTCCATGGCTCAGCTTATTTAAACCGAAGACTTCAGCGTCCCCACCTGCAGAATGGAAGGGAGGGCACCCAGCCCAAAGGAAGGGATCCAGCTGAAGACTCCATCCTGGAATTCCCGCGGGGGCTGCAAATCAGAGACGAAGGTGGCACACACAGCGTGGTGCCAGTCACTAGGGGACATGCTGTTCCTGGAGGAACCGGTGGGAGAAGCCCAGTGCCCGGCGTGCCCAGGCAAGTCCACAGCCAGATAGGTTTGCAGCATCACAATCTCGGTTCCTGCAGACCATGGCCCTTAACGGAGCTGGGAAGAAAGAATGGGAGCTATGGAAAGTGACACAGTGATGGAGTCAGGTCTGGAAGAGACTAGCGACATCATCCGGTCCCACACTCTCATTTTAAAGATAGGGAACTGAGGCCCCAGAGGGCTTTCGGAATTCCTCAAAAGCCACTCAGACTGTTCATGTTGTTGTTGTTGTTGTTAGGTGCCCTCAAGTCGAGTCTGACTCATAGCAACCCTCATAGGGTTTTCAATGGCTGACTGTTTCGGGATTGCCTTGGGAGTGGCTTGCCATGTCCTTCTCCCATTTTTGCGGTGCTGGGAATCGAACTCGGGACCTCAGAGACTGCAGCGCAGCGCTCTACCAACTGAGCTAAATCCCAGCCCCAGACTATTTATAGCAGAGCACAAATGAGAACGCAGATGCCTAGACTCTCACCCCAGTGCGCGCACCCTTATAACATCAGAGCAGCTCACGGGGACCTAAGCGCAGCGTGCAGAACACAGTGTGGGAGGCCGCTGGCTGAGCGCCGTATGCGGCTTGCTCCATTCCCTTTCCTTCTGGGGGTCATCCTATAAGCCAGATGGGAACGTAGACCCCTTCATGACTGCCTGAGACACAGAGAGGTTAAATGGCTAATTCAAGGACACACAGCAGAGCTTACTTAGGCCCTGCAACCCTCCTGGCTTCTCCGTTCTCCAGCATGACCTGAGGTCCTAGAAAGAGAGAGGCTCTGGGGAGCATCTCTGGGGGGCTCCCCTTCCCTCCATGTTGAGCCCTGACCCACGGGGTGGAGGAGCCTGGCCTTCCTTCCGAGAAACCCCCACAGCGAGAGAAATCCAGTTGTCAAGGAGACAAGAGGCCCGTCCTGGGGGACAGACGAGGCCTGGGGAGGGACGGGACAGTGCCCAGCAGCCCACCTGTCCCTCACCCAGGCCCCACAAGGAATGGGGCAATGGGGACAAGGAGCCCGGATCTTGCTGTGCACCCCAGAGGCAAGATCACCGAGAAAATGAAGGGAGATGTTTTTAAACAATGTAATACTTTTAAAACACTTTGTGAAAACGCTATTGTCTTCCTGGGATTTCCTTACAGTTAATTTGGAGTTTGCTGTTGCTTTTATTTAGGATTCACTGGGGATGACAGCAGCCAGCATGGTGTTTTCAGGACTTGGAGCCTTGAAGTGTATCCCTGACCTCCCCTGGGGACACGATGGCTGATGTCCAGAAGCCATAACTAAGGAGCCCCAAGTGCTGGGTGTCACGCCAGGCTCTGGCAAGAATTTACCACATGAAATTTACTTTGTAAAACGGCCTGCCTTTGGGGGCCGCCAGCACATCCCTTGTTAGATGGAGATAATTGTACCCAGCCCCTAGCCACCGATGTTACTGTTAGAGATACCCAGCCCGCCGGCAGTGCCTGATAGATGGTCAAGGCCTCTCCTGTGAGGGCCACCAAACTGCAGGCCCCCCAGGCCTCTTGGGCCTGAATCTTTGCGGATGGGGCCCAGAGACTACATTTCAGCCACCCCTCCACCCAAGGGGTGCGATGCTCCCTGCAGCGGGAGACTGTGAGCGCCCACCTGGGATAGAGATTTGAAGTCCAGATATGGCCTGGGGCAGCTGACCCACGCCTGCTGAGCAAAGTCAGGGCCCCCACCTGGGTGGCGCGTGATGGGTGGCCTGCCCTCACGGTGCCCCTGTGAGTGATCCACAGTATGTTGGCTGGGAGGGGCTGGGGGGCTCGAGGCCCGGTTCCCAGGACAGAGGCCCAGTGAGTACGGCAGCCCCAGACCTGGAGTCCAGCACTGCATCGATCACTTCCCCAAGGCAGGATAGACCCACTGCCCCCCGCTTCCTGTGGGGCCCCAGAGCTAGGAGCTTCCCTGGAGGGACGGCAGGTGGGCCATCTGCTGGAGGTGGGCAGGGAAGGGGTAGACAGAGGCCACCAGCTCTGAATGGCCCCTCCATGGGGAGCCGGCCTACAGAACAGATGGCTCCCCAGGGCCCCTGCTGGGCCGCATCTTCCTCTCTTCCTGGGAGAGGAGGCACCTCCAGCGGCCAAGGGCAATGGCAGCCAGGAAGAAGTGGGTTCCAGAGGGATTAGCAGATCCCAACCGAAGGACACAGGGGAAACCAAGGCTCTCAGGGCCACGGCAGCCACGGGAGTTCGGGCTTCACTCCCTCCACACCACTCCCACTTGCCGGAGGAGAAACTGAGGCTGGGGAATGGCCAGAGCGCCCCCTTGCCTCATCCAGCAGGCCGATGGCAGAGCCAGCCCGGAGGCCAGGTGTCCCCTTGGCTCCCCTGACAGTGCTCGCCCCACCAGGCCCCTGGGTCAGTCTGCGTCCCCCTGGGTCCCTCTGCTCTTCCTCCTGCCTCTCCTTAGTCTTGGGCTCCTGCAAAGCCTTACAGACTCCAGCCCAGCCCCTGCCTTCGCCCTGCCCCTCCCAGGCTGGCCTTGTCCTGAAACAGCGCAAGCGTGAGTCCATACTCCGCCCCCTTGCCTCAGTGGGGCCAGGCCCTGTATTGCAGAGGGGTAACATAGGCCCAAAGCGGGAAGGACGTTCAGAAATGATCCCAGCGCCGCGCCCAGCCACCCTCCAGTGTGGGTTTTTCTTTGAGAATATATTCAAAAGAGCTTCGAGGGGGGGCCTTTCTGGGGAAGGGTTGTTTCCCCTGCCGTCTCTCCAGAGTCCCTGGGGCAGGTCGCCCTCTCTAAGGGGTGGCACTGAGCAGGGACTGAGGGTGGTCGCTCACAGCTGGGGAGCAGTCACATCCACAGACCCAGGCCCCCAGCCCTCAGCTAACGTCAGGGACCTGGCTCTGCAGGTCGCCTCACGAGGGAGAGGCCTGCGGGGAAAAGGCCTGGGGGAGGCAGGAAGGGGACGAGAAGCCTGGAGTCTTCACGGCTCCCTAGGCCTATGCCAGCCTATGATCTGCGCAGGTGTCAGAACCGCATCTGCACCTCACTGGCCAGGCTGTGGGGGGACCCAGGAGGGTCTGGGGGCACAGCACAAGACCTGACATCCAGAGAGGGAGAGACAGGGGCTCAGCCCTGCGCCTCTGAGAGGATAGGGGCCATGGGCTGTCCCCAGGAACCATACATGTCCTAGGACACCTCAGTTCACTCAACCAAGCGTTCCCTGCTGCCCCTCTTCCCCTGCCTCTGACCTTGCTGCGGGTCTTCAGGTACAACCACTCGCCATCTGACCCTCTCCAAGGAGGTGAGGGGACCGCTCACTCGCCATGACCTCTTCCAGCCCTGGAAAGCCACCTCCAGGCTACAGAGTCTTTGGCTGTCCGTGTAGCTCCCTGGGGTTGGGGCACTGGCAAGGTTTGAGGCCAGGGAGGCGGAGGCCAGTCCCACACACGGCTGCTTTGTGCTGGGACCAAGAGAGCAGTCTAGTCCAGGAGAACATTTGTAGATCCATTCAGACCTGGCTCATCCATTATTCATTCACTTATTGAGCGCTTGCAGTATACCAGGGACCAAGGGCACACAGCTGGGGAAAGAGCAGGCACAGATCCTCCGTGATGACAGAGTCCACGAACAGATTAACATGGTGACAAAATGGGAGGTACGCCTTGAACACATAAAGGAGACCCTGGGGCAGAGAAGAATGGGTTTGGGGTTCTTAGATGAAGGGCTCACCCAGGACCCTTCAGGGTACCATTGCATAGGAAGGGGCGGGAGCTGCGTGTCCTAGCCTAGGATCTCCGAAGGCCCTCCTGGCTGGGGCCCAGTGGGGCAGGCAGGGGATGAGCTTCAAGGACAGGGAGGGGACCAGATGCGGCAGGAAGCTCCACTTCTCCCCGTGCTCAGGGAAGTGGGCGAGGCAAAGTGTCTTGGCTGTGTCTCAGGCTCTACCTCTTCATAAACTCACCCTGGGGCCCCATCGCTACTGCCTCCTGGACAGACCAGCTGGCTGTGGGGCTTAGGGTGGAGGCCTCCAAAGTGTGGGGGCCTCCAAAGTGAGGCACAGCACCCAAAAAAGTGTTTAAGGTAGTTCTTCAAGGAGAAAGGAATGTAATATTAAAGGTTGTTTTTTTGTTTTTTGTTTTTTGTTTTTTTGGCCGTACTGGGGGTTGAAACCAGGGCCTTGTATCTGCATGCTTTGCAAGTGCTGGACCACTGAGCTGCACCCCCAGCCCATTTTGTTTTTACTTTTTGAGACAGGCTCTCGCTAAGTTACTCAGACTGCCTCTGGTGTCGAACTTGCGATCCTCTTGCCTCCACCTCCCGAGCCGCTGGTATTACAGGCATGCACCACCATGCCCGGCTTAGGAATGGAATATTAAAGTTTTTATTTCTCTTTCTATTTCATACCAAAAAAAAAAAAAAAAAAGGAAAAGATCTAGCTTTACCAGTATTTACAGATTGATGCTGACATCCATATTGGGCCTTTATGTGGGCGGCTACTCCTGGGAAGAATGGGCAAAAAGGAATTGGACCCCACAGTGGGGCTGGTGGCCCATGCTTCCCTTGATTCCAGGGTTTTGAAGAATTTTTCTATCCATGGGAGACCAGTTAGCAGATGCGTGTATCATGCTACCCTTCAAGCCACTCTTCGCCAGACAAACAACTTGAAAAGCAGAAAAAGGAAGACCAAAGAGAGAGGCAAAACTGAACTGGGGTAAGCGTGCCGAGGGAAGACCACGGCACGTTGCGGGTGGCCCTCCTGATGGTCCCTGCTCTGTGCAACCACATGCAGAGTAAAACCGGGGTGATCTCACTGGGTCTCACAAGGAAGCAGCCCCAAGTTTAAAATGCAAATCAGAAGACACTTAGAAATAGGAATTTAGGGCCACTATTATTACCAGTGCCCAGCATCGGATCCCATCAGATCTCGGAAGCTAAGCAGGGTTGGGTCTGGTTAGTACTCGGACGGGAGACCACCTGGGACACCAGGTGCTGTAGGCTTGGGAGAAGGACCTGGCAACCCCCTCCCAAAAATCAATTTGCCATTGAAAACCCTATGAATAGCAGAGAAGCACTGACAATAATGCCAGGCATGGCACAGTGTCTGTGAGTTTTTCATCTGCTGTACAGAGGGTCATTAAGAGTCAGACCCAACTTGACAGCACCTAACAACAACAACAATGACAACAACAACAACAACAACATTATTATTACTAGTGAATCAGACAGGAGAATATATACCTGCTTTGAGAGTGTAGCTCATGATAGCAAAATCATTCGCAAGATTATTGCATTTAAAAGTACTATTTGATGTTTAGTTGCTTTTCGTTTATGTTTTTGTGCATGTCTGCTGTCATTCATGATACGTCAGGAGAGCAGTATGTGATTATGATTTATGAATGAATAAATTTACTGGTGTGCAGGAGCCACAGCTCTTCTGTTTCAGGGACAAAAGCCAGCTGGGAGGAGACGCCAGGCCAGGATGTGACAAGCCCAGAACAGGGGCCAGCATGAGCAGCTCTGGCATCCTCAGGAGGTCACAGTCCAGGCAGTGCCACAGCCCTGGGGACTGTCCTGCCGGGGGTGAGAGACTGTCTCTCGGGAATGCTCAGGTCTCGCCAGCATCCGTGCCGTCCGTCTGTCTGTGTGGCTCGTGCCCCAACCATCTGGAAGAAGCATTTTCCCCTGCGTCCTTGCATCTGGGGAGGCCGTGTCTCCCTCCCCAAGTGAACAGAACTTCATTCCCTTAAAGGGTAAAGATCCTGGCGAGGCTTTTGGATTATTTATTCCCTGGCCAGTAATAGAAGAAAAGCTCACGTGCCCTGGTTGGAGGGAGGGTAGCTCTGGAGGGGACCAGAGCTTGGAGCGTGCCCCCTGCCAGGCTTGCCTGCCAGCTTCTCTGCACAAAGGCCGCTTCTCCCATCTGTCCTTTCTGGGCACCCATTTGTGACTGTTTCCCTGGACAGCATCTTGGACAGGTGTGGATAATGCTGGCCATGCGCACTGAGGGCCCACATGTGCCCAGCCCTAGGCTCCGCCCTTAAGCCTGTGATCACCACCTCCTTCCATGATGCTGGGCACCAGGACTGCAGCCCCTCCGAGGCCAGGCCTTCCCATTTCCTTGTGGTCGTCAAGATCCTCTGCAGGTTCATCCCTGTGGCCATCTACCCCGCCGTTGTCACACACGCAGGACTGGCAGCCCCTGGGAGGAAGATGTGTGCAGCCCCCTGCAGCTGAGATAAGTTGCTTTCCAGGCTCCACGTCCTCTGGCTCCAGGGTCAGGGCACCAGGCTCCTTTTCCTTCCAGTTCTTTCCAGAAAGATCTCACAATCCCCAGAGGGCCTGAGATGCCCCCAGATGCCCTAAACTGGGTCATGGGGCAGCCTGCCTCTGCTCTCCACGGATCCTGTCTGTCTCTCCTGCTGCCACAAGCCAGCAGGAAAACTCCTCAGCGCATGCTCCAACTCTGTTCCTGGCCACAGTTGCCATGTGGTTGGCGTCAGGACACATTTATTAATAAAATGAGCAAAATAACCAAATGTTTCAACTGCCCCTGAAGCTTGCCAGAGGTGCTGCACGCAGTCAGTGACACCAGAGGCTGGGGACAGGGCCTGGGAGGACATCTGTGGTAGCCACAAGGGGCTGTGTCCTCAACCATGGGTGACACCTTGCAGGGGCCACAGTGCTGATGGCTTAAGTGGCTTATGGGAAAGGGAACATGATGGACTCAGGGCAGCCTGCAAACTGACACGTGGATGACTGCTGGGCAGAGCCCACTTGGACGGCTAGGACACCCCCGACCCCTACCTTGGGGTGTGGCAGGGAGTGGGTCAGCTCCAGCCTGCAGGGGCAGTGCCCTATGCAGTAAGTACTGCTGCTCTAGGGTCCCTCTTGGACATTCCAGTCTCCCTTTTGCCCCTTACTAGTGGCACAACCTTTGCCAAGTCACCTGACTTCACACAACTCCCCGCTTTGGAGTCATTTGGGAGGCTGCGTGTTCTGTAAACACATCAGGTCCATCGGAGACTCACAGCCCATCCTAGCAGGAAGCTGGCTTCGCACGCATTCTCTGCAGGCGTGTGTATGGGGTTAGGTCAATACCAAGGAGCCACTAATTTAACCTCTTATAGTTTTATTTTCTCAGCCAACAATGAGAGAGGGAGGTGAAGAAGGAAACCCTTATTCCTGCCCTTCACAATTGTCATGAGGATTACATTGGTGAATGTCTCCAAATGAGACCAAACTCTAGCCAGCCTTCGCTGAGACTGCAATGGTGATAGCTCATTCCATCAGGCAGCCCCCTGCATGGCCACTATTAAGTCCACTCAAAGATGGGGAGACTGAGGCACAGAGACATTTAAGGAATTAGACGAGGCTACCCACATGATCCCCCTTGTGTCTGTCAGCTTTGTGCTGTGGGGCTTGTGTGTTGCTGTGATGTTGAAAGCTATACCACTGGTATTTCAGATACCAGCAGGGTCCCCACGGTGGACAGTCTCAGCTGAGCTTCCAGACTAAGACAAACTAGGGGGAAGGACACAGCACCCCACTCCCAAAACAATTAGACATTGAAAGCCCTATGAATAACAGAGAAGCATTGTCAAAAATAGTGCCAGGAAGTGAGCCTCCCAGGCTGAAAGGCATTCAAGAAACGACTGGAGAAGAGTTGCCTCCTCTAAGTAGAGTAAACTTTAATGATGGAAATGGAGTAAAACCCCTAGGATGTCCTTTTGCTGCTGTGGCATGACTCAAAATGAGAAGAAACATAGTGGCTACAACATTGGCCTCAAACATAAAAGAATCATGCGCATGGCACAGTGTCGGGTAGTTTCTCTTCTGTTCTATGTAAGGTCATGATGAGTCAGACCAAACTTGATGGCGCCTAACAACAACCACAACACAAACGGTAGTGGCTGGGATGCAGCAGAAGTGCTTGGCATCGTGCCTGGAACATAATAATTGCTCATTAATTTGTGGCTTGTTTTTTTTTTTAAAGGGCTCAGTTATGGAAAGAGGAATGTTGATCCTGCCCTACCACCCAGCACATTCCGCCTTCCCCTGGTCAACCCAATCAAAAGCATCTCCTTGCAGAAGTGCCCAACTGCCAGATCTCTGCCTAGGGCTGGTGCCTCTGCCCCATCAATCACATCACCAAGCCCCCCTGAGGAGGACCCTGGGAGCTGGATCTGGCAGGGTCCTGCCAGGGCTCAGGAACTCCTGCTAGGCACATGTGCTGGACCCGTTCACCCCGAGCGAAGGAAGCAGTTGGTAGAGGAAGTGCTTTCCGCTTCCTCAGCCCGCGCCTGTGCGTCTGGTTTACAAGTTCACAAGTGGTGCTTTTCTTAGACCGGCGCGTCATTTACGCTAGAAGCAAGCATAAGTTTGACACAGGGAGAAGTGAGAGGAGCGAACATGTGTTAAGGCAGCCCTAGGATAAGCCTTGGGCAGGTCTCGTGTATCTTCCCAACATCCCCGTTCGGGGAGCCATGTTAGCCCTGTTCTGCAGCAGAGAAAACTGAGGCTCAGAGACTTAGTGACTCATGGTGATAATAAACAATAGGTAACATTTATAGACGGTTTGCTTGGTGCAATCATAAAATGCATCAATCCGCTCCTTTAATCCCCACAAGGATAGCTAGAGGCATCAGCATTGTCCTCACAGAATAGATAAGTGACTTGCTCAACATCACCCATGGAAGCCAGAATTCAAAGCCAGGTCTATGTGGTTCCAAAACGCTTCTCTCTGCCTCTAAATGTCCGTGTTTTTGCATTGCATGGCTTCTTCTAGACACTGGAAACCTGTCCCCACGTGTGATCTAAATCCTCTCCTCCTGGGATCCCTGGAGTTATGGCAAAGGATATTAAGTTTGAGCCTCCACTTGCTGTGTGATGGGCGATTTGCTTTACCTCTGTGCTTTAACTTTCTATGGCTCAGTTTCCTAGTAAAGAGAGGTTAAGAATGGCATCTGCTCTACAATGCTGTTGTGAAGAGGAAATAAGGTAACATACAAAAAGGCTTTGGTAGTACCTGGAACATAGGAAGACCTCAATAAATGACAGATAAGGCTGGGCACAGCAGCGCACACCTGTAATCCCAGCGACTTAAACAGTGGAGGCGGAAGGATCCTAAGTTTGAGGCCAGAGGCAGCCTGCGTAACTTAGATCCTGTCTCACAATAAAAAAAAAAAAAAAAAAAAAAAAGTAAAATACACCTATAAAGCATGCATGAGAACCTGGGTTAAAGCCACAAGTACTGAAAAAGAAGAAGAAGAAGAAGGAGAAGGAGAAGGAGAAGAAGAAGAAGAAGAAGAAGAAGAAGAAGAAGAAGAAGATGACAACGATGACGACATGTAAGAACAATAATTACAAGAAGGAAAATATTGCTATTAATTACACTAGCAGAATAAGGCATTATCTAAAGACTTACACACCTGCAGCCATACCACTGAGGCATCCGATACCATCAGATCTTGGAAGCTAAGCAGGGTCATCAGGCCTGGTTAGTCCTTGGATGGGAGGCTACCTGGGAACACCAGGTGCTGTAGGCTTAGGAGAAGGACCTGGTAACCCACTCCCAAAAAACAGTCAGCCATTGAAAACCCTATGAATAGCAAAAAAGCACTAATAATAATGTTTTGCCTGTTGTACGTAGAGTCACCATGAGTCAGATATGGACTCGACAGCACCTAACAACAACAACAACAAAGGCTCACTTCTCAAGACCTAGGACCAGCTGAACAATTTTTAAAAATGTTCTTTGCAAGAATTTTGTGGGAGTGGGAATACAGAAGGTGGACGCTTGCACAGCCTGGGCGGAAGACCCCTGTGTCTACAGGGCCTGCCAGGGAGAGGCAGGGGCTAATGCTACCTGACCTCACCCTAGTCATGCATGACTGGGCCTAGGTTGGTCATGTGACCTACTGTGGGGCAATCAGATCTCTCTCCCAAACATGTGGCCTTGGGAAGAGAAGGAGAGGAGAGGACACTACTGGCGGGTCACCTGTGGTTGGGCTAGAATCACAGAGTTGACGCAGCTGCTCGGAGGAGTGGCGGCCTCTGAGGAATGGCAGTGCTGCTTGGCAGAGAGAGAGAAACAGAGCCCAACTGGTAGAGGGGAGCAGAGATGAGAGAGGGAGAAAGTCACCCCCAGGCCTGGTCCTCCCTGCCAGGCCAGGCTGGGAAAGCTGGAAGCCGCCTCTGGGGCCTGAAGAATAAGTCATTCTCCCTGCCTTTGCTCACCTGGCTTGAGTGGGCTTTTCTGACTCACAACGCCAGAGCCTGACCAGGGCAGTCCGACCTCCACCCAGGCCGGAAGATGTGCAAAGGATCAGGCAATGTCCTCCAGGCGGGAGGAAAAGGCTGGAAGAGCAGACCTGCTGCCCTCCCCGATTCTGGGGCCAGAGCAGGGTGGCCCCGGGATCGGGGAGCTGTCCTCTTACCTGTGTGAGTCTCAGGCAGTGGCTGGCGAGAGCTCACTCTTGCTTTGATCTGTGTGTTCTGAGCCTTTTCTGAAGACTTGATACTGACACAGAGCCCTTAGCTCAGTTGGTAGAGGGCTGCACTGTGTGCTCTGAGGCCCTGGGTTCGATCCCCAGCACCACCACAATGGGAGAAGGACCTGGCAGCCCACTCCACAAACAACTGAAAATGCTGTGAAACACTGACATAGTGCCCTGCATGGCAGTGTCGGACAGTGTTTCATTGGGTCACTATGAGTTAGACCCAACTAGACAGCACCTAACAACAGCAATAATAGCCAAGCCATAGTAGGTGCACATTTATTTAGCTTGTTAAATGTCCAAATGGCCCTGTCGCCCCTCTGGAAGCTTTCCTGGGCCTTCTGAGCAGACCAATGGAGTCTTCCTTTCCCTGAATCTTGAGTATCTGTCTGCTGTACCGCCTCCCTCTCCAAATAAGCAGGATGAGGAAGAAGCAGACCCCAGCCCTGTCACCTGTCTCCATCTGTACCGTGGGGGATGGAAATCCCTCCCCATGGGGCTGTTTTAAGGATCTTGTGATACTGGGGATCTGAGAGTTGGACGCAAAACCTGGTACTTAGCAAAAGCTCAAAAAGCAGCTTTCTTGCCAATGCGGTGCTTGGTACGGATGCACCTGTCTCCCTGCTGCAAGGTGAGCGTGTCGAAAGCAGAGAGGCGAACGGTTTCCTGGCGGCAGTCTGGGATCTAGCCGAGCCCGGTGCACGGGAAATGCCTGCTTGGTCATGGATACTGCATTTGGGATGCCCCAGGGCCCCTTGGAAACCCCGTAGTCCAGGAGCTTGATGAGAAGGCTTTCTACCCAGCCCACTCGCTGAGCCTGAGCAGTGGTCTGCTGCCCTGATGAAAGGTGGGGGTGTCTTTTGCTGAAGAGGAGATGAATCTCCTGCCATTGGAACAAAACAAGCTGTGGGACCTTGTATTCCACTCGTCCATTCCCATGGGGGAACAGGGTCATCTCCATGGGGCCCTGAGTCAACAGTGCACAGGGTGGGGACACAGTAGACTTACCTGGAGGAAGCTCCACTTCAGCCCATTACCCCAACTGGCCAATGAGCCTTTGCTGAGTTTGGGGGTTCGGTGCCCAAAATCTTGGAGGAGTCTGGACCTCCAAGATTCTCAGGGTTGTCCAGAAAAGGGTCCCCAGCTCAGGTCTCAGGGTCTCACTGTCTTCCAGCTGGGTTTTGACTGTGGCTTAGGATCTGTCCAGGCTCTGCCTTCAGGCTCCTTCCAGCCCCATTGCCCCTCCAGCCCCACCCTGAGCCTGGTTTTCAGTACACGGTGTCTTTGGGCTGCGGGGGAAGCTCTTTTGACAAGGCCCCATGGAAGACATGGGTCCTCACAGTGGGACCCAAGCTAGTGGTGGATCCCCCTAAGCCTGCTCTTTTCCTTCTTTTAGGTATGAAAGCAGCTTGCAGCGGCCAGCCAGCCCACGGTCCTCACACTCGCCCTCACCCTGTATGGTTCACTGTCCACCTGCTCCTCAGCCCAGGCCACTGCTAGTGACAGTCTTAATCATTGTACCACTCAGGACGCCAAGAGCTGTCACCATCCCACATCACACCACAGTGGGGTCCTACCCTTCACCAGCGACCCGGTTCTCAAATGACCCCAGGGAGCAGAAATGAGGGGTCAAGAGTGAGGAAGAAGACAAGTAGGAAAGCCAGATGGTGGCTTGTCATCAGGCCACTGCCGTGGGCACCTGGAGCTCCTGCTGCTGGGACCTTTCAAGCAGTGCACAGAGAGACCCTGGGGCTGGGACACCAGCTGGGGAGTTGGCGAGGTGGCCGGGTGCCAGCCCCTCTCCCTGTTGGTCAGCTGAGGCTGGCCCAGCGGCAGCTGCCTTCCCTCTCCCGGTCCTCAGCACTTTGTCGGGGTTCAGTGGACACTCCAGGACAGAAAATGGAGACCTCCTCCTGCCAACGTGGGGCCAGGTGCTAACATGTGATGCAAGGTGAGGCAAGACCTCCTGGCACCATCTGCCACAGCCTGGCTGGAAATAGAGGGGTGCCAGCCTGGGAGGCAGAGCACAAGGGAACCTGGGGCGATCCCCACACGGTTAGGAAAACAGGCTCAGGAGCCAGGCTGTCTTGGCTCCAGGCCTCCTTGTCTGCTTCCTTTTCCAACCCTTACAAAAGGAGGAATCCTATAGCCAGGCGTAGTGGTGGATGCCTAGAATCCCAGCGGCTCAGGAGGCGGAGGCAGGAGGGTCACAAATTTGAGACCAGAGGCAGTCTGCACAACTTAGTGAGACCCTGTCTCAAAAAAGTAAAAAAATGGGCTGGGGGTGCAGCTCAGTTGTCCAGCACTTACAAAGCTTGCAAGCGTGAGGCCATGGGTTCAACCCCCAGTACCGCCAAAAAAAAAAAAAAAAAAGGAGGAAACCAAAGCAGAGAGCACTGTGTCAGGCAGTTCTGAAGTAAATGACTAAACTCATGTCAGGTGCTCTGAACAGCACCTGGCCTGCACTAAACAGTCAATAGAGAGTGGCTCCAGCTGGGCCTGGTTGGCACACACCTGTAATGCCAGCAACTTGGGCGGTGGAAGCAGGAGATTCGCAAGCTTGAGGCCAGAAGCAGCCTGAGCAATTTTGCAAGACCCTGTCTCAAAAAAAAAAAAAAGAAAAGAAAAAAGAAAAGAAAAGAAAAAAAAGAGAGAGAAAGAAAAAGAAAGAAAGAAAAGAAAGAAAGAAATAGAAAAAGGACTGGGGTGCAGCTCAGTGGTAGACCACTTGCCAAAGGATGTGCAAGGCCCTGAGTTCAACCCCCTAGTGCTATAAACAAGGGGCGCTTTCATTACCCCTGTTTATAGCCAAGGAAATAGGAGTGTCATCTTTTAAGGCTGAGGAGAAAGGGGAGGAAGAGAAGTTTCCTTCAGACGCTGCTCAAACCTCCACAGAAGCTGCAATTTGCAGCTCCCAGGAAGGCCTGGGGTGTCCACACCAGAACCTTGTCCATTCCATGCTTCTGTGTTTCTGGGCCCCCGCCCCCCAGCCCAGCACACAGGGCTGAAGGAGGGGCCCAAGGCTCTTTCTTCTCCCAAACACACACTTGCACTCCCTCTGCTCCAGCTTAAAGGGTCCCTGGATTCCTGGTGGCATACAGCTAGTTGCTATGGGGACCAGGTTGCATGAATGTCACTCTGCACCGGGTCGGGGAGCCCAGCAATCTACATCCCAGTCCAGGCTAGAGTGATGACGAGAAAGTGGGGCACCCTGTGAGGTCTGTCACGTGCCCCGCCTCCCCACTATGCCCCAGGCATGGAGACACGCACGGTGGAGCCCGCCAGCTCCACGCAAGCCCCTGGCCTGCTGCACTCAGTGGAAACGTGACGGCAGGCTTGGGGGTGAACAACCCCAGCAGCCAGGAGCAGGGCGCCGTCCTCGTTGGCATTAGTCTCTTCCCCCTCCTACTCCCCCCGCCCCCGGAAAGGTGCCCCTCTGCTTGGCTTGGCAGCGTCATCGAGATCGTCCCCATGGCAACACTGAGGTCAGGCCTCACCGCAGTGACCTCACTCTCGGGCCCCTGGCCTCGGGCTGGGTCAGGAGTGGGCTGCTTGCTTGTCTCTGGCTGTCGCTGGCCCGGAGGGAAATGGAAAAGCTGCGCGGTGTCCAGAGAAACGAACTGGCTCTCTCAGGACAGTGGCCTGAGGGACCCCACGCGACTGTCCGGGCTGCTGGGTGAGACCTGGTCTTTCACTGGGTGCAGTCAGGGCCACAGGAAGTGGAGGACAGCAGACGGCCTCCTGTTACCCCTACCTGTGGCTTCCAAAGAAGGGTGAGACCTTCTGGGGGGATCAGCAGAGGTGCAGCTCCCACACCTGGGCCCGGGCCCCTCTTGGGACCAGGTGGGGGTACAGACAGCACCTGCCTGCCTGCTGCTGTCCTTGCCAGGCCCTGCCCCTTTCTCAACCCCTGCCTCGGGGCACTCCTGCAAGAGTGCCTCGGGGCAACTCCTGCCTCGGGGCACTCCTCCAACCCTTCTGCCGGGACTTCTCCAGAAGCAAGCAGTCCTTTCTCCTGTCTCCTCCAGGGTCCCAGGGGCCACAGGAGTCTGCACCCCACACCAGAGGGTCCCAAGTGAATTGTGTTTAGTATCTGTGTGCGCAGCGGTGCCACCCGTCCAAATATCCGGGTCAGACCAGGAGGCACGCACCCCACATAGACCTTGCCCCTTAGCTGGGCCCTTCATTGGCTGAAGGGCAGCCTGGGGAGAAGAGAAAGCACAAAGGTGTCCTAGGAGCAGAGCCCACTGCCGCCCTTCCCCAGGGGTGTGGCCTCAGGCAAGTCACGTCCCCTCTGTGAGACTTGTTTCCCCAAGGTCAGTGCAAGGCCTAGATGGGCCACCAGGGCTCACATCCTCCTTCCCAGCCCTCTGGACCCACAGGCGCCATGGACTCCAGAGGCCTTGGACTCCAGTGCTCGGCACAGCCCTGGGGGCTGTCACCTACTGCTTCACTCTGACCCCTGAGGCCGGTGGCTTTTCACCTTTTACTCACTCACTCTGACTCACTGGATGTGTCCAACTCACACTACCCCAACCCTTGTCCACTTGCCCTTTCCAGGGAAGACCAAGAGCCTGTGCCCTGCTCTCGTCTGGATCTGTGATGGGCCCTTTACACCCACTATTCCACTGAATGCTCACCACAAGCCTGTTGAGAGCTATGACCAGTCCCATTTTGTTGTTGTTGTTAGGTGCCATCAAGTCGGTATCCGACTCATAGCGACCCTATGTACAACAGGTGAAACGCTATTGCCAGTGCTTCTCTGCTGTTCATAGGGTTTTCAATGGTGGATTGATTTTTGGGAGTGGATTGCTGGGTCCTTCTCCCAAAGTCCCATTTTAGAGGAGGAAGATTGAAACAGAGGTCAAAAGTCCTGTCCAAAGTCACATGGTCACTGCATTGTCCCGTATAAAGCATTTTCCCTTTATAGACTTTTTTGTTACAATGCTTTATACCCATCATCTTACTACAGACTAGGTAGCTTAGAACAGAGACCCTTGAGCTAGCCTGCTTGGGTTTGAATCATGTCTGTGCCTCTTGCTAGCTGTGTAACCATGGGCAAGCTACTTAACCTCTCTGTGCCTCAGAGTCCTCATCTGTAAAATAAGCTAGTAACAGCGCCTCCCTCCTAGGGTTGTTAGGAGGATTCAATTAGGAATAAAATTGCTTACAACAGTGCCTGGCACAAAATAGGTACCGCATCAATAGTGTTCAATAAAAATGAAAATAGCTAGACGCGGTGTTACATGCCTCTAATCCCAGCAACTTGGAAGGCAAAGGCAGAAGGATCCCAAATTGAATACTAGAGGTGGCCTGCATAACTTAGTGAGACCCTGTCTCTCAAGATTAAAAAAAAAATTAAGGGGTTTAGGTGTGCAGCTCAGTGTTAGTGCACACCTGTGCATGAGCACATGCACGCACACATCTATGCACACTCTTGCTTGCAATTACTTTTTGATTCTGTCCCCAGTGCCCCGTGCATTGTGGCCAGCATCACAGCACCCTATGAGGCTTTGCAAACCTTTCCTCTGACAGCTAGCTGAGGACAGCTAAGTGCTCCCCATCCCAGGCTGAAGGCTCAGGCTGCAGCCCCAGCCACAGAGAACAAGCTCAGCATGTGGTGTGCTGAGCTCCGCGAACATTGTTTCATTTAATTTCATTAGCAGGAAAGGCGTTTGAAGGCTGGTGATAGAGCTTGAAAATGCAGGAACATTTTAGTCCTCAATAAAGCCGGGCTTCTTTTAATTTGAAATGAGATTGGGAGGGTTGTAATCACGAAAATTCCCTTCAGGGACAACACCAAGATGGCTCTTCTGCAGTGTGTGTGTGTGTGTGTGTGTGTGTGTGTGTGAGAGAGAGAGAGAGAGAGAGAAATAGAGAGAGATACAGAGAGAGATGGAGAGATACAGAAAGAGATACAGAGAGAGAGAGAGAGAGAGAGAGAGAGAGAGAGAGATGGTAGGGGGTGACAGTGGGAGTGGGGAGATTCAAATGACAAATGTTGTTGTTAGGTACCCTCGAGTTCGTATCCAACTCATAGCAACCCTGTGCACAACAGGCAAAACACTATTGTCAGTGCTTCTCTGCTGTTCATGGGGTTTTCAATGGCAGATTGATTTTTGGGAGTGGGTTACCAGGTCCGTCTCCCAAGCCTGCAGCACCTGGTGCTCCCAGGTGGTCTCCCATCCTAGTACTAACCAGGCCTGCTTAGCTTCCGAGATCTGACGAGATCTGATGCCACAGTGCCATGGCTGCAGGCTTCAAGTGACAAAAGCTAAATTGCTTTTCCCCATAAAGGGGGCTGTGGCGTGTGTGAGGAAGAAAGAAACAGGGGTGTGTTGGGGGGCGCGCAGGATCTAGGAGAGAGAAGACCGAAGCAAGTGAGGCTGGGAACTGCTTCAGGGAGGAAGAGAGGAAAAGAAGGAGGCCTCGCGTGTCAGAGGAGCCAGCGAACCCAAAATGTCACGGAGGTTTGCATCGGGAACAAGGCCAGACCCTGTGATGCGCCTCTCCTAGCCGTGGCTTTTGGGAATCCTCAGCAAAAGGTAGCTGTGTGCCCTGGGCTTTAAGAGGCCCTGGATCCAGCACCTTGAACCTCCTGATGCCCCCCACCCCAGTCTCTTTCCTGCTAACCTGTGATCTGTGATCATCCCAGTGGTGGGAATGCGTGGCTTCACCCTGAGCCCAGGCCACGCCCAGAACCAGAGATGGAAGGACCCAAAATGGCCTGAGCCTGGGCAAGCCCCTGGTGGTGTGTTTGGACTTGGTTTTCTATGTTGGTTTCATTTAACCAGAAGGTGGTCTGAGTTTAGACTCCCATCCCCGCCTGCCTGGCTTTGGTTTTCGTATAGAGTGAGTCAGAGCACCCCTGAGGCTCGCACAGTGCTCGGCTGAGAGCCCCGGCAGGATGGATGAGCCAGGAGGGGCTTCTGCTCTGCAGGTGCCTGCGGGAGGCAGGGGGCCAGGCTGGAGGGTCAGGGCAGTAGGGACTGCTCCCGGCTGCCCCATCTGTGCTGGGCAGTGGAGCCCCAGGAAAGGAGCCTGCATACAGGCCTTGTGGCCCAGATAAAGAAAGGTGGGCACCCCAGCGCTGCCGTGCCCAGTCCAGGCGATGTTGGCCAGGCGTGCTGGAAGCTGCGCTTTCCACCTGGGCAGGGCTGCACCAAGGCAAGCCCAGAGCCAGGGTGGGAGCAGCATCTCCAGGACGTCACGGGGAGCGTGTGGGCCACCTGGGACAGGGGGCAAGGCAGGCTGTGCTGGGGACCAGAGGCAGGCGGTGCTTCTGGAGGAAGTGGAGGTCAGCCAGCTCTTCCAGGCACTGGCTCAAGCTTCTGGGGCCTCAGGGAGGTGCGCTTAGCCTTGGAGCCTCCGCTCCAGCGAATCATCCCCAGGCAACTGGGGACGGAGCTTACAGGGCATGATGGCCCTGGGTGGGGTAGAAGAGAGCGGAAGGGGCACACGTGGGTGAGCGGGAGGCAGAGAAAGACCCCGAGGAGGGGCAGGGATGCGGCGGGCTTGTGCTCCTCGCAAATCCACGGGGGGCTCTGGGCGGCAAAGCCGCTGCTGGCTGGGCTGCCGAGGAGCCTGGCTCCACCCTGCACATAGTAAGTGCTCAGTGAACAGGGCCTGTTTAGTTATGGGCGTTCCTCAGCCCCTGCCTCGAGGGAGTTTCCCTTCATGCTTTCCTTCTCCAGGGTCCTGGGGCCACCTGCACCCCTGGTATGTGACCTTTCCCTCCCTGCTCCAAATTCGTGCCTCTGTGGCTCTATCTCCTGTTGTTATCAGGGAGATGCGAGGAGCGCAGGCAGGTAGGTCCAGAGCGCAGGTTTGGAAACTGGTAGCAAAACCCTCAGTCCTTGTATTCGGCATATAAAAGAATTTATACCCCATACAGAAGCTAGAGTACAGACTATAGCAGAGCTTTATTAAAGCTAGGATACCTTTAAGGGACAATTACAGGGAAAACTGAGGCACTGAAGGAGCTCAGGGAGGTCTGTAAAGGAACCTGGGAGATCCTGTGTTGGTTGGGTGAATCGGCATAAGGGGGTTCCTATGCCGCAGACGAAGGTAAAAAAGCCAGAGAAGAGGAGAGGTAAGCAGGCTTTTAGAAGGAAAGGTGCCTTGGGGAGGCGGAGAACGTGGTGAGTCTGCACTGTGGCGTCCGATCCCATCAAACCTCGGAAGCTAAGCAGGGTCGGGCCCGGTTAGTACTTGGATGGGAGACCGCCTGAGAACACCTGGTGCCATAGGCTTGGGAGAAGGACCCAGCAACCCACTCCCAAAAATCAATCCACCATTGAAAACCCTATGAACAGCAGAGAAGTATCGACAATAGTGTTTCCCCTGTTGTGCACAGGGTCACTCTGAGTCGGACACCAACTCGAGAGCACCTAACAACAACAACGCTTAGCAAGCTACCTAACACTTATATTTGGCATATAAAAGAATTTATACCCAATACAAAAGTATAGCAGAGGGTAGGTATATTAAAGATGTTGTTGTTGTTAGGTGCTGTCGAATCGTGTGCAACTCATAGCGACCCTCATAGGGTTTTCAATGGCTGATTGTTTCCCGATTGCCTCAGGAGTGGATTGCCAGGTCCTTCTCCCATTTTTGCAGTGCTGGGAATCAAACTTGGGATCTCAGAGACTGCAGAGTGGCACTCTACCAACTGAGCTGAATCTCAGCCCCCTATTAAAGATAGTACACCTTTAAGGAATAATTACAGGGAAAACCGAGGCATCTGAAGCAGCTTAGGTAGATCTGTGAAGGAACTTGAAAAACGCTGCATCCCCTGGGTGAATCGGCATGAGGAGGTCTCTGTTCCCCAGGGGAAGGTGCCAGAGAGCAGGAGAGTTAAGCAGGCTTTTAAATGGAGAGGTGCCTTGGATAGACAGAGAAGATGGCGGGCCTAAGAGAAGACAGGGGTGAGCACATAGTCGTTGGAGAGAAGAAAGCAGAGAGAAAGGAAGAGGGAGAGAGTGAGCTTGTGGAGGAAGAGGGGAAGAAGAGAGAGTGGACATAGGTTCCCTTTAGTTTTATCCAAACTGAGGAATGCCCAGTGTGACATCCTTCCTGGGTGCCCAGCTCTGGGGTCTAGTGTGACTTGGGCCTGGGTCTTCGTTTTGTAAATGCCTTGAGGGCTTGGGTAGGGTATGGGATCCTTTTGAAAATGTCCTCAGAGGAGGACACTCCTCTGAGTGTCCTCAGAGACCTCAGAGACCAATGTGGCTACTACTTCATCATGGCGGACCTGCAGGAGCCATTTTCAGTTCCCTTTTCCTCCATATTGCCTGCTGATGCCTAAGCTATGGGCTGGGGTTTGGCTCAGTTGGTAAAGTGCTGCTCTGTACTTCCTGAGGACCCAGGTTCGATCCCCAGCACGGCAATAACGGGAGACGGACATGGCCATCCACTCCCAAAGCAATCCCAAAACAATCAGCCAATGAAAATCCTGTGAGAGTAGCTGTGAGTTGGACCCAACTCAGCGACACCTAACAACAACAATGCTTAAGCTAGCTACCTAACACTATGCTGCCCCCTCTTATAAGGGGCCTGGGATAGCTGCTCCCTGATCTCAGGACCCTTGGCTTAAGCACAGCAGCGGGTCCCTTGTTACCTACAAGGTAACCTATTCAGAGGTTCCAGCAGAGGCAGTCAGGAGAGCCGGGGCTGGGTGGGGATATCCGCCCGCCCCAGAGGCATTGGAAATTTTGCCTTGTCTCCAGGTGGGCTCTGTGGGCTGTGCCTGCGCCAGGGCCCCCATGGGCTTGGCTGAAACTAGATGGCAGCTGACCTGGAGCCTTGACTTCCCCTGGCTCCTCTTCCTTCCCTCCCTGTGGATGCCCCCAAAACAGTCGGGTACATCCCTTGCATGAAAACCCCTGCTTCTAGAGAGCCTGCCCTCCTCATGGAGTAACATCACCCCCATTTCCCAGATGAGGAAACTGAGGTGCAGAGGGAGTAACTAGATCTTACTGAAGGTCACAGGCGAGTCCATAGCAGAACTGGGACCAGACCTCTGTCTTTTGATTCCAGGTCTGGGGTCTGCTGGCCTCCCTGCTCAGCCTGCTGGAGAGACTTGTTTAAGGGCCCAGGAGGGGTCTGTGGAAGACCAGAGAGCCAGTGTGCCTCTAATTGCTTCCTCATATCCTCTAATTGCTCACCTTTCTCGCTCCTGGCAGCTGCTTCCCCAGCCCCCTGCTGGCCGGCCGCTTTTTTTCCTACCTCCTCAGCCCTTTGTCACACAATGGACTTTGAAGTGCCTTCTGGCTTGTGCTTTGAATTTTCCCCAGCAGCATCTCTGCCCCAAATCCTGACAGCTTGATGTGGGGAGAATAGGCATCCCATCCAGTTTGCCAGAGTGGGGGAGGCGCCTGCTCCTCCTGGCGGGGACAAGGCACAGAGGCCAATAGCCCCAGGCCTCAGCACCATGGTCATGTCCAAGACAGCGCTGTACTGCTTACTTCCTCTCTCTCCCCACCCCTTCTCCTCCTCTCTCTGATCTGGGTCCCAGGTGCAACCTTGGGTCTGTTGTCTACCTGCTCTCTGGCTTGGGGGCTCCCCATCTTTGCTCTTCAGACCTATGGGAGTCACAGTTTCTGTCTTAGACCGTTTTCTGTTGCTGTAACTGAGTAACCGAGACTGAGTAATTTATAAACACGGAGGCTCATTTAGCTCACGGTTCTGGAGTCTGAGAAGTCTAAAAGCACAGCGCGGGCCTCTGCTCGGCACCCTGTGAGGGCCTCGCAGCTGCATCGTAACAGGGCCAAGGGCTTCCAGTGGAGAGAGAGAGCAAGCTGCTAGCTGGCGTCTCTTCCCTTTCTTCTAAAACTGAGGCAGGATAGAAAGACAGGGACCATCTGGGGGACGTGTGAAGGAGAGGGCTCTTCTCATCCTGGAATCTGGTCTGAGTCTCACCACCTGAGAATTCCAGCAGAACCAAAAAGAAACCTGCCGTGAGAACCCTCTGCACAGAACCCAGGGCTTCCCCGAGAATCAATCACACCAAACCAGATTGCGGACTGTAATGAAAGTTGACAGACCTAGCTCATTGCCTTAAGACTGAGGACAGTAGGAATTTCCTTGACTATCCTAACCTCGGTATTTTAACAGTGCTCCTTTTCCAATCTGTGAATCTGTACCAGACACCTGCTAGGACCCTGTTGAGCAATGTAACTTCGAAAGCTCCAAGTCATACATGTTGTTGTTAGGTGCCATTGAGTCGTGTTCCACTCAGAGCGACCCTCAGAGGGTTTTTAATGGCTGTTTTGGGATTGCCTCGGGAGTGGATTGCCATGTCCTTCTCCCATTTTTAAGGTGCTGGGAATCGAACTTGGGACCTCAGAGACTTCAGAGTAGCGCTCTACCAACTGAGCTAAATCCCAGCCCTGTAAACATAGACCATTGTAAATACACCTCAGGCACCTCTCTCTAGATGCCTGCGGTCACTCTGAAGCATGCATTATCCCTTTGCTTTATACAATAAACATCTAACTGCTTCACTCTTTCTGATTCATCCTAAAATTCTTTTTGCAGTGGAGCCGAGGACCGGCCATCTTTCTTGAGTGGAGGTCCCGAGAAGGGGAACTTCTCAGGGCAGGTGGTAACTTTGGGGTACAGCACCCTTCAACCCGCTGACAAAGCCACTAATGCCATCATAGGGACCCCACCCTCAGGAACTCATCTGATGCTAACTATCTCCCGAAGGCACCTCTTCCCAAAATCATTAGCGTATGGATTTGGGGGTTAATTTTCCAACACATGGCCTTTGGGGGGACACATGCAAACTGTAGCAGGTTCCCCTTGATGCTGAGCCCTTCTGCTTGCCTTCCCTCCCCACATGGGGGTGGCTGAATCACACCCTTCACAACACCCAAGCCCTGATCTTGGGCCTTGTGAATGTGTCACCCTATTTAGCAAAGGGGACTTCGCAGGTGTGAGCCAATGGCAGATCTTGAAGTGGGGGGACTGTTCTGGATTACACAGATGGGGCCAATGGGAGGACCTTTAGGATCCTCAGTAGGGGGGTCAAGTTGGTGGATGGAAGCAGGGGCTGAGGGGCCACCGGCAGGTGCCAGGGAAAGCTTCAGGCTCCAGAAGGTGGGGGAGGTGGGGCTGGGCTCTCCTCAGAGCCCTCCAAGGAACCAGCCCTGCAGGCACCTCAGCTTTAGCTCCTTAGGATGCTTTTGGCCGTCTGACCTCCAGAGCTGTCAGGGGAGAGGCAGGAGTTTTAAGCCACTAAGCGTGTAGTAATTTTTACATCAGCCGTGAAAAAGTAACACTGCACACGCCTGGACATGTCCCTTAATTAGATTCTCTTCAGCTACCCTTGCCACCGCCTGACACCAGTGCTGGAATGTGTGGGAAACAGAGCTTGATTATGTTATTCATCCTTTATGACACACACGCGGCGGGGTGGAGGGGGGAGACATCAGAATGAGGTCACACCGTCCACAGTAGGAAGTGGCACCCAGCTCTGGCTCTAGAGCCGGAGTCATCAGCTGCTGATGGAGGGGAGAGTGTCAAGGCCCGGGGTCCTGGAGTGGAAATGGGTGACTTCAGGCCTTCAGGGTGGCCTCCCACAAGCCCTGGAGCCCAGGCTGGGTGGAGTGAAGGAGGCCTGGCTATTCAAACCTCAAAGCCTTCACTTCCTGCTTCTGGGGCTCAAAAATACACCCTGATGCTTTGCGAGAGACTCAGCCAAACCCATGTGGCCGCATTCAAATCTTGTTGACGTACTAGACTCTTCTCAACCTCAGTTTCCTCATCTGCAAAGTGAAAATGGAACCTAGGACAGGAAGGTGGAAATTAAAAGAGGCATGAAGAATGATTGTTGTTGTTAGGTGCTGTGGAATTGGTGTCTGACTCATAGTGACCCTATGTATAACAGGTGAAACACAATGGTCAGTGCTTTTCTGCTAGTCACAGGGTTTTCAATGGCAGATTTATTTTTGGGAGTGGATTGCCAGGTCCGTCTCCCAAGCCTACAGCACCTGGTGTTCCCAGGTGGTCTTCCATTCAAGTTCTAACCAGGCCCAACCCTGCTTAGCTTCTGAGATCTGATGGGATTGGAAGCCACAGTGGCATGCATGGCTGTAGTCAAGGAATGATTGTTGTTGCTGTTAGGAGCCATCAAGTGGGTGTCCGACTCCTACTGACCCGGCATACAACAGGCAGAACACTACTGTCAGTGTTTCTCTGCTGTTCATAGGGTTTTCAATGGCAGATTGATTTTTTGGGAGTGGGTTGCCAGGTCCGTTTCCCAAGCCTACAGCACCTGGTGTTCCCAGGCAGGCTCCCATCCAAGTACTAACCAGGCCTGACCCTGCTTAGCTTCTGAGATGCTAGGCATCTGACAGGTCTGATGCCACATGGCTACGGCTGTAGGCAAGAAATGATTAGCATATGGTAACTGCCCATCAGGGCTAGGATTTAGCTCAGTTGGTAGAGAGCCTCTCTGCAGTCTCTGAGGTCCTGGGTTTGATTCCCAGCAGCACAAATAATGGGAGAAGGACATGGCAATCCACTCTGGAGGCAATCCTGAAATAATCAGCCATTGAAAATCCATAAGGGTTGCTATGAGTGGGATAGGATTCGACAGCTCCTAACAACCAACCAACCAATTGCCCATCACGTGGAGAGTAGGATGACCTGAGTGTACCAGGCACCATCGCAGGTACCAGGGATACATGGGAGAGGGAAACCTGGACGCCCACACCCTTGGGGACTTCGTGCTGGTGGAGTGGTAACAGATGGTAAATAACTAAGGTGATCAGTGAGGTGAGTGGGAGGCTGGCAGGCATCTGTGCGTGAGGATACATGCGCACGTATACATGCCTGTGCGTGCACGAGGGGCCGCCTACTCACCACCCGGAGGGTGCCGGTGAGGAGGGCAGGAGGTGAGAGAAAATGGTTATTTTTGTCTTCTGCCCCTGCTCTACCTTGGTCTGTGGACCCGCATTGCTGCTTCCTGTCCTGCCCGCTGGTGACGAAGGCCCCTCTGTCACAGCACCTACTGCTCTGGGGTCCAGCTGTCTTCTGGTCTGAGTCCTCACCTCATCCCCAACACTGGACGGGTGGTGACTCACACATCCTCTTCTGGTTTGCCTCTTACAAGGCCCCCTAAATGTCCCTGGGCTAAAGGCTCGGTCACCAGCTTGTGACACTACTGGGAGGCAGTAGAACCTGCAGGAGGTAGGGCCTTGGAGCTCTTGTCCCCCAGGCGAGGCCACAGCCCATGGACCTGGCTGCTTCTCTTATAGGATCAGCGGCATGGGCCACGCCCAGCACTTCTGGAAAGACAGGCTCGGTGCTCCCAGCGGACTTGCCAGAATTCACGGGGTGCCGAGCACTGCTCTGTGCGCTCTCCCTCCTCCACATACACCATGCACGCATGCACTGCACGTGCAGACGTCTTGTCCACACACACACACATGCGCACTCGGAGGCACACACATACATATGCACCGCAGACAGGCACACGGGCAGATGCGCACATGGGCATGCATGGGTGTGTGCATACATTACACACCCAGGCATACAAGGCATCCACACATAAAATACACGGGTGCACACACATGCACACGTACTTACCAGCCAGTGACCTAGAACAAGAATTTGAAGCCACACTTTCCTCCATACAACAGCCGCATCCTGGCTGCTGGCTGGGTCTTACAGCCTGTTCTTGACCTCCCTGGGCCCTGGTTCCCTGGTTCAGTCTGGGCATCCGAAATGGGCCAAGCCCACAGGCTGCTGTGGAGGATCATGTGAGCTGATGTTTGCAAACCACTCCAAAGAATGTTTGGCCACCAGCAAGTTCTGCACAAGGTGAGCGGCTGCCATGATTGTGTTCCCGATCCTCCGGTTTTCAGAGGCAGGTGGATTAGCATCCCATTTTGCCAACAGAGAAACTGAGGCTCTGGAGGTCTACCTAATTCCTAGGCCAGAGGACCTGTCTGGGTGACACTGAGCTCAGAGGAAGCAGGAACTTTTCCAGTGGGGATGGGTGGGTGAGACTGGATGGGGTGACATGGGAGCTGGGGCCCTGCACGGGAGGAGATGGTCATGGAAGGATTAGCAGGGGACTGGGGTGAGAGTAGAACGTTCCTAGTGAAGGGAGCAGAGTGAGCAAATGCGCAGAGAGAGTACATTTGGGAAGCAAACGGAGCAGAAGGAATCGCACCATTCGGCCTTGAACATGAACCAAAGGCTGGACCAGGTTAAGAGGACCCCAGCAAGGGAGCTTTTGGAATGATTTTATAACAAGCAGGAGCCACAGAAATTCTGTCCCAACCACCATACTCTGGAGCCACCGGGCATCTGCAGACAAATGAGACCTCATCCCCAATGGCCACCTTCATTTCCGCTTTAGAAGGCCTGGCATCGGCTTCGGTTCTCGGTTGGGCCTGAAGCCACATGAGTCAGAATTAGGTCACAGCCGGCAGCCAAAGCTCACGTCCCAGGGCAGAGGCTGCCAGGTAGGAAAGGGATAGAGCAGCCGAGGGCAGGCGGTGCCCGCCGAGTGGCAACAGCTGTGGGGGTCAAGGCTGCCAGCCTGGCTCTGACCTCCACGGGAGCATTGCCAGTGGCAATGATCTCCTTCCTGGCCAGCTGTCTAGGAAAATCAGAGAGCTCTGTGCCCAGCCCTCAGCCAGCTGGAACGGGCCCTGACAAGACAGCTGGTACTGCCTGAAAGGCAGCTGACCTGAGGGCCCAGGGAGAGCCACACCTGGGGCCGCAGCGCCTCACAAAGCTCAGGATGCCAAAAAAGGTCTCATTGAGCGCCTCACGATGCCGACTTGCTATGTGACCTTGTGGATGCCACTGCCCTGTCCAGGGCTTGATCCCTCATCTATAAAGCAGGAAGGATGATTCTTTGCACTTTCTCTGGCTCTGTGTTGGGTCCACTTGTAATTATTTAATTAGCTTCTGCACTCGTTGACTTCCTGTGTTCACGCTGGCCCATGGGCTCCATGGAGACGAGAAATGTGGGTGGCACGCCGCTTGGCACACAGGAGGTGCTTGGCACAGTTCCTGCTTGGCCAAGTGACCACGGTGAGGACCAGATGAGATGAAGTCACTAGCAAAACAGGAAATGTACTGACACCTAGAGTTGGGTCAGGTTCTTATCTCGCCATGAGATGGTTTGGCCTCAGCATAGGATGGAATTGCTCCAGGTGGTCCTAAGGACAAGGGAACAGGACTCAGAATCATCAACGGTGGAAAAGAAGGCAAAAGTAACAATTTGCCCACAGTCTGGATTTCTCCCTTGGAAAATTCAAACAACTGTGCAGGCACAACAATGAACAAATCCATGAGGGGAGTCGCTACAGGAATGGGCGCAAGGATTAGGTAGAAATGAATTCGCTGAAGGAAGATAGAATTCACTGAAGGATTAGGTAGAAATGAATGCACTGTAGTGAATTTCCAAATGTTATCTGCAAAAGGATCTCACTTGTAATAGCAACAAAAAGCTGAGCAATGCCTAGGAAAGTTGCTGAACAGTGTTGCAAGGGCTGGTGGAGCGATCTTTAACCCTTTATTGCAGTTGTTGTTGTTAGGTGCCATCAAGTCAGTGTCCGACTCACAGAGATCCTATGTACAACAGGTGAAACACTATTGTCAGTGCTTCTCTGCTATTCATGGGTCTTTTAATGGCAAATTGATTTTTGGGAGTGGGTTGCTGGGTCCTTCTTCCCCTATATTGCAGAGGACAAAGTAAATGGGTGAATAAATGGAGATGAATTTGTGGTTCTAGACAGGAAATCCCAAACATAAAGATGTCAACGTCTTAATACAATTAATAAACAGGATGTCATTCCAGAGAAAATAGCAGTGGGGATAAAGTTTATTTAGAAGGCAGATTGCTTGAGAATCCCTAGGGAAATGCGCCAGAAGAATCATAATGGAATGCATTGGGAAGATCTTACCTGCTCGGCACCCAGACGCTGTGTGACTTGATAGTGATGAACAGTGAGGCAGGCCTGGGAATTCCTGCCCTATGACTCAGGTTGAAGGATTATTAATATTAGACGGTAGGCGTACCCTTTCTGTTGGGCTCTGTGGACTTCCGCTCGGCACTGTGGGACTTCTGCTCTGCACAGTGTGACCCTTGCCTTTCAGGGGACCGGTTCTACCTCTCCTCACCACTCCTATCTGCAAGACCCCTCTCGTCTCTGCCTGATCTCTTCTCCAGGGTCAGCTCCCTAAAAGTGGGGTAAGAACAGCAGCCGAGTGGGCAAGGGAATGAGACCAGCTGGTGCCCAAGTGGCCCTTGGCATGGTTGTCACAGTACACTCTCAATAGATGATGGTTTTATTCACTAAAACAATCGTAAATAAGGAAATTGTTCATTGGCTCCAGAGCCAAGGAGAGGCCAGTTGCGTTTTCTCCATTGCCGGCTGCTGAGCTCTTGGTACAGTCTCCCGGGATGCGCACTGGCTGGGTGAGCTGAGCAGACGGGAGGTGGAGGCATCCAAGATTAAACTTGGACTTGGAACCAGCCGTGTAACTAAAATCATATAACTGAATGCAATGGGTTCACATCTTGATAAGTGCAAAGCCAAAATAAATTCAGCCAAGAGTTAAAAGAATGGAGAAAGATTTATTACAACGCAGGTAAGGAGAAGGAGGGGAATCCCTTCCAAAGCAGTGCTCTCCCCAAATAAAGGAAGCATGGGAATTTTACTGGGGGAACCTGTGCATACTCATATAGGGGAGGCACTCCAGGGTGGGTACAATCTTCAGCATGCTCAATCCAAGGTATGCACTACTGGGCATGCTCTGTTCATGTCATAGTTCCGGAGTGAACGAAGGCAGGTAGATCTTCCCCCTGAATGCATCAGGTCTGCAATACAGAAGAACGGTTTGAGGAAATGTTTTAGGTATTCGTAGTTTGGGTCTTGCATGCCCACTGGAAATTCCTTTGGTTACTGCTTGACGATTTTCATTCTCCTGGGCTGCATTTCACCCTCCTTCAGCTCTGAAACAGAGAGCTAGAATCCAAGAGCCTCCTGAGACGCTGGGAGGGATCAGCCTCCAGATAGTGCTGCTGCTCAGGGGACTCCTCTTAGCCAGCCAGGGAAGAGGGGCTGAAGGAAAAAGCCCTCAAAACAAATAGCACCCCAGGCCAACTAGGGTACAGAAAAAAGTGTTAAGTAGTAAGATAACCCTTGGCAGGCAATGTGGAGGAAGAAGAGGATTCTGACAGATTCCTGCATTCACCAAAGTGAATGAAGCCACATGTGGGCCTAATCTCTTACAGACATGGGAAGAACATTTTCTAATG
Source organism: Pedetes capensis (assembly GCA_007922755.1). Taxonomy (NCBI): domain Eukaryota; kingdom Metazoa; phylum Chordata; class Mammalia; order Rodentia; family Pedetidae; genus Pedetes; species Pedetes capensis. Next base: position 74,959 of record VMDO01005669.1, on the reverse strand, counting down.
AACCCTACACCGTAATCCAGGATCAACTCGAGCCTGAGGACAAACAGAGGTAGACTCTTCCAGGACAGCCACCTATGGGCCTATTCTTTTGAAAGTACTCAGCAAGTCTCTGGAGACATTTTACAAAACAAAAGCCCGAGGCTCCATAGTGCCCTAATCCGAAACAAAGGGCTTTTCCAGATGGAGCATGAATTCCCCACGCTCAACTCACACCACACTAGAGCTGGGTACCCAGGGATGGCGTCACACTGGGCATTTCCTAATTTGAGTAAAACTATAGGGAACATGCGCCCCCGCCATCTCTCTCCTCCCCCTTTGCTCCTTGCCCTCCTCCCCTCTCTTCTCCTGTCTCCTCCTCCTCTGGGCAGCTCCCTGCACACCTTCCCTTCTCTGGGGCCCCCTATCTTCTCTGTCTACCTAAGGCACCTTTCCTTCTAGAAGCTTGCTTAACTCTTCTGTTCTCTCTAGCCTTACCTTCCCCCAGGGAACAGAAATGTCCTTATTCCAATTCACCCAGAGAACCAAGATTTGTTCAAGTTCCTTTCCAGAGTTATCTAAACTCCCCAGGTGGCTCCGTTTTCCCAGTGATTGATTATTCCTTAAAGGTGTACCATCTTTTAATAAACCTTGTCTATACTCTCTACTGGGTTGGGATTTAGCTCAGTTGGTAGAGCGCTGCTCTGCAGTCTCTGAGGCCCCGAGTTCAATTCCCAGCACCGCAAAATGGGAGAAGGACGTGGCAACCCACTCCCAAGGCAATCCCGAAACAGTCAGCCATTGAAAACCCTATGAGGGTCAGACTCCACTCAACGGCACCTAACAACAACAACATTGTTGTTGTTGTTGTTAGGTGCCGTCGAGTCGGTATCCAACTCATAGCGACCCTCATAGGGTTTTCAATGGCTGTTTCGGGATTACCTTGGGAGTGGACTCTCTACAATAACTTCTGTATTGGGTACAAATTCTTTTATACTCTGAACACCCAGCCCAAGATTTTGCTGCCAGCTTCCTGGACCCTCGTCTCCAGTAACAGAAGCAGATAAGGTTGAAACAGAAACCCTCAGGCTATACGGCCTTCAGCATTCCTATCTCTGTGGCTGCTCACATTTAGACTGGCATCAACTGGCCTCCAAGTGGCTTCATGGTTGCCTTGTTGTTGTTCTTGATCCGGGTTCAGAAAGCCACTGTCCCCGCCACCCTCAAGGTCAGACTTGCTGAAGCAGGGATCGGGTGTCCCAAAGCTGCCCAGACTTCATCATGTGGGGAAGGCCCCTGCCCTGGCTGCTGTATTTTCCACTGGCCATTTGCTCCATGCCTGGGAGGCACCCCGTCCACGAGGCTGAGTTCAGTACAGGGCAGGGAGCCTCCCACTCCCCTCTCAGCCCAGCCTTCTGGCATCTGCTGGGCTCCCAACCAGGAGAGATAAATATTTTCCCCAACACAGTTTGTGTGTGTTCTGGGGCAAAGCACTCAGGGATGACCTCGGGACAGTTGTGCAAGTGTTGTGAAGCAGAGAATGTGGCGAGATCCTCTCTACCCTATGTACATAAGCAGGCCACACAGGCCCTGGGGGTTAAGGGGCTGCCATCACAACTATCCCTTTAGTTGGGGAGAGGGCAGCAGCTGGGGAATGGGCTGTCCTGGGAGCAAGGTGGATTGCTCTGGATGGGAGCAGAAGACAATGGGAAGAGCACTGGAAGGGGAGTCCTGCAGCCAGTTTATAGTGGGGAGACCCAGGGAGCAGGTCTGAAGAAGGGAGCACAGGTCCCGAGTGTGGGTCCCCTGCAACAACAATTACCTCTCCCTCCCCAGCAGGAGATATAGAAAAGAATTTATACAAGACACAGGAAGTATAGTATAGAGTATGTTGTTGTTCTTAGATGCCGTCGAGTCGTGTCCAACTCATAGCGACCCTTATAGGGTTTTCAATGGCTTATTTTTTCGGGATTGCCTTGGGAGTGGATTGCCACGTCCTTCTCCCGTTTTTACAGTGCTGGGAATCGAATCTGAGACCTCAGAGACTGCAGAGCAGCACTCTATCAACTGAGCTAAATCCTAGCCCCAGTATGGAGTATAGAAAGAGTTTATTCAAAATAGAGACTATAGACATAGATTACAAAGCCAGCACACCTTCAAGAAGGGAAGGCAGGCAGTAGTAAAGGGTGATCACTGGGTTTAAGGTCAAGTGTGTTTTTATACTGAAATTTGGACATTAAGGGAAGGGAGAAGCGTCCCACACCTGGTATCTTTGTTTTATAAAAGGACTTAATGGCCGGGGGTGGTGGCGTACGCCTGTAATCCCAGCGGCATGGGAGGTGGAGGTGGGAGGATCACAAGTTCGAGACCAGAGGCAGTCTGCGTAATTTAGCAAGACCCTGTCTCAAAAAGTAAAAAAAATGGGTTGAGGTGCAGCTCAGTGGTCCAGCATTTGCAGAGCATGCAGGCGCGAGGCCCTGAGTTCAACCCCCAGTACCGCAAAAAAAAAAAAAAAAAATAAAATAAAATAAAATAAAATAAAAGGACTTAATGGATCTTCCAAATATGTTTGGAAGGAGGGGCGCATAAGTAGAAGTCCCAGAATAGTCTGCCTTTGTTTACATCCAGGCAGCTATGGATCCTGGGTTAGGGTGTGGGGCCCATCAAAAGCGTCCTTCCAATGTCCGCAGGGATGCACCTGGCTTCCTCATCACGCCAGAGTGGCAGGAGCCATTTTCAGTCCCCTTTTCCTCCACATGTCTGCTAATGCCTAAACCAGCTACTTAACGCTGACATAATGGATGGAGCCATTGTGAGACAAATCTCTCAAGGACATTGGGAGGACATTTTGAATGGACCCTACACCCTAATCCAGGATCAATAGCTGCCTGCGTACAAAGGCAGACTATGCCAGGACATCCACAATGGGCCCCAGGAGGCCTGGGTTGGAGCCATTGGGCCTCTTAGGAGATGAAGCAACTGCTGCCCAGGTGGGCTCTCCCCTCAGCTGGGCCCCTCCTGAAGCGCTTGCCCAGTGTCCTACTTGTCTGGGTACAGGAGGCCTGGGATGCCTGTTGCATTGAGAGGATGGAAGGACATGGGGGCCCAGGCAGAATGAAATCCAGATGACTGTTGACCTTACAGAGGGTGATGAATGGGGCTCTCAGGGCCCCAGCCCCTCAAGCTGTCAAACACCCATGGTCACTTGGACACTGAAGGCACAGGTTCCTGGACATCAGCAGAGACAGGGCTTAGAGCCTGACTGTTGTACCCAGTGGCTCAACCCCAGAAAAATACTCCAAGACACAAACAAACGGATCTGGAGCAGAAAAGTTTATTTAGACCAGCCAGGCGGCTACTTTCAGTCCCGGGAGTGGACTGCAGAAAGCAGCAGCCGACTCACATTGGTTAGGGGCTTTATAGGGTAGGGGCAGAGAAGCAGAATTACAGAAGCAGGAACTTTTTACGGTAAAGGGGTGGGGGCTACAAAGTAAGTTTCCATTGTTCCAAAGCTCAGCCCATTACAGGAATTCCCAAATTTGACCTTTTACAAGGTTATTTTATGACACCACCTTTTTCTTAATCCAGCCCTTCGGCAGGCACAGCCATCTTGTGACACAGCTGCACTTATCAGCTTTTGTTGAGGGCTGGTTTTCAAGGAACCAGTGATTTTAAAGTGACCTTAGGCACTGCTCTCACATGACCAGGGATAAGGGTCCATTTCACAGGGTTCAGGGTCTCTCTGGGGCCACTTCAAGAGGTCATAGGCTGTCACTCAGCAGTGACTGTGGCTTGGTTTCCGCCCTCCCCATTAACCTGCTCTGATTCCTACATTTCTGACCTCTGTAAATGGACCCATCATCCCTCTAAACCTTCAGGCTGAAAAAACAGGGGTACCCTATATTTTCTCCTGCCCCCTCTCCCCACATCCAATTCGTCATCAAACCAAATTCCCACCTCAGAGCCAGCCAGATCTCTCTGTCTCAGTGCTGGGGACTCAGCCCCAACCACCCAGGACAGGTGGGTCCCCAGCGCTCCCAGGTAGGTCGTTCTGACCATTTCCAGGGTCCAGTTTCAGAGCAGCTCTTTTTTCTTAGTGAGGTAAGCTCCATTTCCCAGGTCCAAGCTCCGTTTTCCCTAATAATGGTAATATTGTTGTCATTTCTTAACAGGTTCAGAACTTAGGGAAGAGGGGAAATATTTCAGGGCCCCTCCAGGATCATCAATACTAACACCATGATAGCACTTTGTAGGCCAAAGGATATTCCTAACTCCCCAGCATCCTCTGCCCAGCTGGGCAGCATGGTGGTTATTATTCACCCCCTTTGCTAAGAAAAAGTTAAGGCTAAGAATTACAAAATGACATGCCCAAGGTCTGACTGAGTGAGGCCTAGAATCCAGGCCCTGCAAAATTGCACTCTCCTGGCTTCTTCCTTTTGCCTTGAGGTTTGAGTTTCCACTAAAATGCGACTCTCTTACTACATAACTATGGTGATCAATGTTATCAAGGAGACAGGGGAGCACGGGTAGGTGAGTCTGGAGTGTGGGTCCAGGAAACTGGCAGCAAAACCTCAGTCCTTGTATTCAGCACATAAAAGAATTTATACCGAAATTATAGTAGAGTATAGAATAGGTTTGTTAAAGATAGTACACCTTTAAGGAATAATTACAGGGACAAGTGGGTCACCTAAAGAAACTTAGGTAGATCTGTAAAAGAACTTGGAAAAATCTACATTCCTTAGGTGAATCAGCATAAGGAGGTCTCTATTCCCCAAGGGGTGCCTGCAGTTGTAGCCCTGTGGCATCAGATTCCATCAGATTTTGGAAGCTAAGCAGGGTCAGGCCTGGTTAGTCCTTGGATGGGAGGTCACCTGGGAACGCCAGGTGCTGTAGGCTTGGGAGACGGACCCAGCAACCCCAATCCCAAAAATCAATCTGCCATTGAAAACTATGAACAGCAGAGAAGCACTGACAATAGTGATTCACCTGTTGTACATAGGGTCGCTATGAGTCGGATAGCAACTCCACGGCACCTAACAACAACAACAACATTCCCCAGGGGAAGGTAAAGAAGCCAGAGAACAGGAGAGTTAAGCAGTCTTTTAGAAAGAGAGGTGGCTTGGACAGACAGACAGAGAAGGTGGTGGGCCCGAGAGCAGGGAGAGACATGCATGTGGTTGCTGAAGAGAGAAGAGAACAGAGGGAAAGAGAGGACAAGAGAGGAGTGGGAAAGCGAGGGAGGGCATGTGTTCCCTTTAGCTTTATTCAAACTAGGAACAGCCTAGTGTAACATCAGCCCCGGGTGCCCAGTTCTGGTTGCCAAGTGTGCCAGGGGCCTAGAGTCTTTATTTTGTAACTGGCTCAAGGGCTTGGGTAGGCGTGGAATCCATTTGAAAATGTCCTTCCAAAGTCTTCAGAGACGCAAGTGGCTTCCTCATCAAGAGGGAACGGCAGCAGTCATTTTCAGTCCCCTTTTCCTCCACATTGCCTGCTAACGTCTCAGCGAGCTACTTAACAATCAAAACATCATGAAATTGGTGGGTGATGACACCCTGTGTCACTTCATATCCCTTCCCCAAGGAGCATGCAGAGACGGATGAGCTGTGAACAAAGCCTGTGGTTTAGTTAACAGTAATATCTGGCTCCTGAGCGCCATAGTGTACTGTGGCTATGCACAAGGTCAGTGTTGAGGGGATGATGCATGGAGAGAGTACATAAGAACTCTGTACTCATTTTGCAACTTCTTTTTTTTTTTTTTTTTTGCAGTACTGGGGCTTGAACCCAGGGCCTCGCGCCTGCATGCTCTGCAAGTGCTGGACCACTGAGCTGCGCCCCCGGCCCATTTTTTTTTTTACTTTTTGAGACAGGGTTTCGCTAAGTTACACAGACTGCGTCTGGTCTCGAACTTGCGATTCGCCTGCCTCCACCTCCCGAGCCGATAGGATTACGGGCATGCACCACCACGCCCAGCTCATTTTGCAACTTCTTGAGACTCTTCCTTTATTTCAAAATAAGAAGCTAAAGAAATGCAGCTTCCACAAGGAAATAGGTATCAGCTTTAGTTCTTAGAAGGCAAAGGTATTTCAACACTCCTGCCAATTGCAATGATTGCAATGGACAGGGGTTCTCTGGATCACCATGCATGGTGTGGGGGATTCTGGAGGCGCATCTGAGCCCAGTGGGAAAGACTTCCTTAATCGATTAGTGATGTCTGCAGTGGACTCCAGGAATAGTGTCAGGGAGCACGAAGCAGGCACATGCCGTCTGTCTGCTCAGTTCCTAACAGCTCAATAGGACCCAGGCACCAAGACCAGGAGGATGCCACCTGAGGGAGAGAGAAAAGAGGAGGAAGGGCAAAAGACAGAAGGAGGTGTGTGTATAATTCCATTTATGTCAAGGTTAAGAATGGGCAATGCGAAACAGAGGCAGCTTCTCTTGGTGGGGGATTGATTGGTAGGCAGCATGGGGGTGATGGAAAATGTTCTGTTTCTTGATTGGAGTGTTGGCTACACCAGCACGTACATCTGTTAAAAATTATGGACCTGCACTTTAAGATCTGTGCCTTTTATGATGTATGAATTAGACCTCGATAATTTAAAAACATAAAAAGAGGGAGACATGGCAGAACTCCAAAAAGAAAATACTTTCTATTATTGAAATGTAGCTTGGCACCTCTGATCCTATAGCTTTAGGGAATTCCTCCTGCTAGGAAAGAGGTGGCCAGACCAAATGCTCAAACATGCCCATTATGGTTTGGATCTAAATGTCTCCCAAGGGGCATGTGTTTGAAGGCTCAGCCCCCAGCTTGTGGTGCTATTTGTGGAGGCTCTGGGAACTGTAAGAGGTGGGACTTACTTGGGGAAGTGATCACTGGGGGTACCTGTGGAGGTTTTTATACCCAGACCTGCAGCTCTCTGTTCTCTGTTTCCTGATTGCTAAGAACCTCACATCACCCATGCCCTGCCATGCCTGCCCTGCCGCCATGCTTTCTGCCTGCCACTATGGACTAAAATCCTTGAACTGTAAGCCCCCAACAAATACTTCCTCCTATAAGTTTGCTTTGGCAGATTTCTCTGTCACAGTGACACACTGGCTGACTAATACAAGGCCTGAGAGTCACCCTCCTTTTGGTGATGGGATACTGAGATAAAGTCCCAGCCTGGCTGCTTACTAGCTGGGGCCCTGCGGCAACTTGTTGACCCTTTCTGCCTCAGTTCCCTTAGCTACAAAATGAGGGTAGCAATTGTGCCTGCCTTCCAGGGCACTTGTGAGGATTCACCGCGTTAATCCAGAGCAGAGTTTAGCATAGCATCCTCTGGTGCACAGTAGCTGCTCCGTAAATCCTAGCCACGGTTACGGTTGTGGTTATTTTATTTTATTTTTTAAATTTAACAGGTTTATTTATAATTGCTCTAAAGTTGAACTGCTGAAACTTGTTCACTGAAACACTTTGACTTGCATTAATGCTTTACATCCTCGCATTTATATTAAAAACTCACACACAAATGAAAATGGAAAAACTGCCAATACCTGATTTCTGTCCCTATTTTTCCACTCGCAATCATATACTTAGGTACCTTTTGACCCCATGGGAAAAAAATACTAACATTCAGAACTACTGATAACAGGAAGAAGAGGAAAAAAAAAGTTTTTTTGAGAATGAAATGTTTCCCATCATAGTGGATTCTTAAGCATGCTCTCCACGTATGCGGCGTGCTAGCTGGATGTCTTTTGGCATAATTGTTACACGTTTGGCATGGATAGCACACAGGTTGGTGTCTTCAAAAAGGCCAACCAGATAGGCCTCGCTTGCCTCCTGCAAAGCACCAATGGCTGCGCTCTGGAAGCGCAGGTCTGTTTTGAAGTCCTGAGCAATTTCTCGCACTAGATGCTGGAAGGGGAGTTTGCGGATCAGAAGTTCAGTAGACTTCTGATAGCATCTAATTTCACAGAGTGCCACAGTACCAGGCCTGTAACGGTGAGGTTTCTTCACCCCTCCAGTAGAGGGCGCACTCTTGCGAGCGGCTTTTGTAGCCAGTTGTTTCCTGGGTGCCTTACCACCGGTGGATTTGCAGGCGGTCTGCTTTGTACGAGCCATGGTATGTTGTTAGGTGCCATCGAGTCAGTATCCGACTCATAGCAACCCTCATAGGTTTTCAATGGCTGACTGTTTCGGGATTTCCTTGGGAGTGGATTGCCAGGTCCTTCTCCCATTTTGCAGTGCTGGGAATTGAACTCGGGACCTCAGAGGCTGCAGCGCAGTGCTCTACCAACTGAGCTAAATCCCAGCCCAAGCCATGGTATAGAGACCTGTTTATTTACCCCACTTCTTCGGCTGGAGCTCGGCGAGTGAGAGGCGGCTCTGGTGTCGGAGAGCGGCAGCAGCACAGCGGCGGCTGCGAACACAATTGAAAGATGGCTGACACCGAGGCTCTCCCCCTCTCGCGCCGCTGGTTGTGGTTATTTTTATGATCCTTCTCTCTTTGATTCCCATGGCTGACAGTTGTCCCTCTTGAACACTTTGGACCAGAGTGAACACAGATTCTTCCTCGGCCACAGCTGTGATTCACTGGACCCTCCAAGACCCAACATTCCAGAAAGACAACAGAGAAGAAAATAAACCCTCGCCGGCTCCCCAGCGTAGAGTCTGGACCCCATATAGCAAGCTCTGCCCCAGGCTTCATTCCTTCCATCTATGCATGCTCACTCCCAGGTAAGACCCAGCCCCTCAGCCCCACCCACCCCCAGCCCCAACCTTGGACAGGGCCTGTAGGTAGAGCAAGGTGGCAGTGGTGGGGAGTTGCTATGTCTTTCCAAGAATGGTGCAGTCCTGGGACAGGACTGGGAAGATCTGGCTGAACCAGGAGGGGAGACAGGAGTTCTTTAGGGGGCCAAGGGAAGGGAGCCACTCAGCAGCTCCCACAGAGCTCTCCCCATAGAAAGGGCCCAGGAAATGGTTTTCTAGGGAAAACTGGAGCTGAATCCAGTCTTAGGGATGCTGAAGGATTAGCCCTGCAGGCCAAGACAAGGGCCAGTGCCCTCCAACCGGACTGTGAGGACAATGGAGCAGAAGGAAAGCAGCCTCTGGCCTTCGCATGCGGGCTGGGCAGCAGCAGAGCGTCCACAAAGCTGTCCTAAGAGTTTACAAGCGGGAATCCTCCAGCCCCCTTCAGCTCTTCGAGAACCTGGAACCTACTGAGGCTGGCTACAGGTGCAGGGAATCAAAGCTCATGTGGGGGAAATCTGTCTGTTCTCCATCCATCCAGTCATCCATCCATCCAGTCATCTATCCATCCATCTACCCATCCATCTACCCATCCACCCAACCATCCATCTATCCATCTACCCATCCATCCATTCTGTCTGTCCATCCATCTGTTCATCCATCCATCCTTCCATTCCATCTTTCCACCCATCTGGTCATCCATGCACATGGTTATCCACTGACCCCTTCATCCATCTATCCATTCTATCTGTCCATCCATCCATGTAATAATTTATTGTTCCCATGATGTGCCAGGCACAAGGAGTTTATAGGTAAGCACCGAACTTCACCCCTAGGTGCTTCTGTTCTATTTCAGGATCCAGATAAGAAATGAGGCAGTCCAGTCTATGTGACACCAAGAGGGAGGAATGAGGTGCTGGTTGTGCAGAAGAGGGACACCTGGCCACTGTGCCTGGAGGCTCAAGGCAGACTTCTTGGAGGAAGCAACTTGCCATGTGAAGGGTGCTGTAGAGCCAGCCAGATGTGGTGGAGGTGGTGGTCATCCCCTGAAATTAGGCTCCTGTTCTATGGCTTGGAGTTGTCCCTGGCAATGGGCCACATCTTCCAGCCCTCCCTCTCCTTGCTGGGGAGGGCTGGTGGCAGGGTCTCCTTGTGGGATGTTGATGGAAGATTTTGTGCCATTGCTGGGTCTGGCATCTTGAGAAGCAGGTGTGTCTTCTCCAGGGTCACTGTCCCTCATCTTGGGGGCACATGACGACAGGGAAGGCAGAGGCTCAGGGCAGAAGGAACATGGCCCTGCAGAGTGCATGGAGGAGAGCCTTTGGCAGGGCACAAACTGCTGTGAGAACAATCAATATACCTCTGTTATCTTAAGCCAGGGGGGTTTGGAGTTCATTTGTTCCAGTGCCTAGTATTTCCTTAAAGAATGCATCCCATGAGGAGAGGGAGCAAAGGCGGAGAGAGGGTCAGAGGAAGCTTGTGCACAGGGAGAAAGAGATGCCACCTCAGACAGGGAGGTAGACTGAGGCCAGCTCAGGGGGCTCCTTCAGCAGTTGGGACTCCATCCTGAGTAGGTGGGGTCTAACCAGGCTGGGGGCTGGGATTTAGCTCGGTTGGTAGAGCGCCACTCTTACAGTCTCTGAGGTCTCGAGTTCGATTCCCAGCACTGTAAAAATGGGAGAAGGACGTGGCAATCCACTCCCAAGGCAATCCCGAAACAATCAGCCATTGAAAACCCTGTAAGGATCGATATGAGTCAGACACGATTCGACGATACCTAACAACAACAACAACCAGGTGGGACCCCAAGAATGACCTCCTCTTTTCCCTCAGGGTCAGAGAACCTTGTAACTCAATCACCTGATGAAAAAGATACCTGATCAGAGACCTGCAGAGTTGGACTCAACCCGGGCGGGCGCTGCCTCCATGTCCCTAAGCCCTCAGCTTGATGCTGAGTTTCCACAAATCGTCATGTTGTTGTTGTTAGGTGCCACCATGGAGACCATGACTTGGGTCTCCAAGAGCTCACTGTGAGCTCTGTCTGCATGGTGGGCTCCTCTGGGACTGCTCCCTGAAAGTGGGATCTTCTAATCGCCGCCCCCCACCGCCAGCAACAATGGCCACTGGCACCCCCAGGAAAACCAAATGGCTGCCCTGCTGGTCTGGTCCCACCTTCTGGGAGAGCCCAAAGAAGCCCCTTACCCAGCTGGTGAGGCTGACCATTCCACCCAGCTCCCACCTGTGCTCTGGTAGGCAGTGGAGGCTACTAACACCCAACCGCCCACTTGCCCATCCTCTGGGGAGCTAGAAGCAGACATGGCTGTGTTCCCCTGGGCTTCTCCTCTCAGCTGGATGGGCCCTTGCCAGCCCACCAGGCACTGATAGATAACGTGAGGAAAAAAGGCTGGGCTTTGGCTAAGATCTCCTGCTTCCCTTCCTCCTCTCCCCAGCACCTCTGCTCCCATCTCTGAGATCAGAATGTTTGGGGCCACCTATATCTAAGGGCATCTTTAGTTTTGCAGAGATGTTTCTGGTTCTATGAAAACTGAGGGTGAGGGCCCAGGGCTGGTCTTCCAGGATCCTGCCCGCCTCTTTCCCCAACCCCATCCAGAATGACTCCTCTTTCATCATGCTCTATGTTACACACCAGGCAGGATTTGGGGAAAGGATTTTACCACTTAACATGTTGTTGTTGTTGTTGTTAGGTGCCGTCGAGTCGGTATCCGACTCATAGCAACCCTCATAGGGTTTTCAATGGCTGAGTGCTTCAGGATTGCCTTGGGAGTGGATTGCCAAGCCCTTCTCCCATTTTTGCGGTGCTGGGAATTGAACTCAGGGCCTCAGAGACTGCAGCGCAGCGCTCTACCCACTGAGCTAAATCCCAGCCTCCATCTACCACTTAACATGGGAGTTTAAAAACATCTAATCACGTACAACCTTTACATTTTCTAGACAGAAACCTGGAGGTTCAGAAAAAGTAAACATGCTGAAAACAGAAGCACCTAAGTAATAAGAAATGATCTGCCTGTTTGTATCTATCTGTGATCATCTGTCCATCCATCCATCTAAATACATCCATCCCTCCATCACCCCATCCATCCATCCATCCATCCATCCATCCAACAGGTACTGAGGGCTGGGCTGTTCCAACCTCAATGTAAAGGTGTCTAAAACCCTCAGGCTTCTTAGCGCCATGGAAGAAAAAGCACCTGAGTTCCTCTTAGATCTGGATTCAGGTTCCCTTTCTGCCAGTTTCCAGCCAGGAGTTTAATTTCAGTTTGTTCAACTGGAAAGCGGAACCAGTACTTTCCACCTCCAGATTACCGTGGGGATTTAATGAGACAGTGAGCACCAGCCCCGATGAGTGCCAGGATGCCGCAGGCCCTGTGCCTGCTCCTGCCTGATGGAGATCTCATGCCTGGCGGGGTGGGGAGGCCCCGAGTTGCTCTCCTCTGGAAGGGCTCAGGGCTGCCAGAAGACATCTCTCTGCTCCCCTGGGAGAAGGCCTGACATGGTCTTCCTTGAGCTGTGACCTAATTTTGGCCTGGCCAGAGCTGTCGTCTTCCTTTTCCTCTCATTGTCTTGGAGACCTCCAGGGCACTTGGCCGGGACCATTTCCACAGGAATAACCTGTATGCAGCCAGCCAGGCGCGCTGCGCATAGCCATCCCTGCCTCGCCTCACCCTTTCCCTGGCCGGCACACACAGCTTCTGCCATGCCGCCCTCCAGAACTCAACTCTGACTTCCTGCAAGTCACCCCGTCGCGGTCACTTCTTGGGAGAAGCCAGCCTGGTGCCCTCTCTCCTGCTCTCTTTCTCTCTCTATTTTTCCACACATGATCGAAAATCACAAGACGTGTTCATCATTCCCCTTTTCCTGGCCTGTCTAGACCTGCCAGGGTGTAAGCTTACTTAGTGTGTTCATTACTGCGCCCCCAGCTCCATGCCAGGTCTGGCACTTGAAAAGATTTGTTGAATGAGTGAATTGGTGACATTGGGAAATCGTAACCACTCTCCGCCCTAAAATTTGCCATATTCACAAAAGTCACTCACTTCCACCCCACAGAGTGTGTATGGCTGCCTGGGTTGAAACGGGGGTGACATAACAAGACTCTGGACAGAGTATTCGTGTGCCCCCAAAAGGGGCAGCTGTGAAGGTCAAACTTACCTGGCTGCGTGTGAGGGGCTGCATAGGATCTTACGGCTCCTCCAAGAGTGGACAGGGAATCACTAAGCCCTAGGACCTTGAGAGGCCAGATCCAAGTTCAAATCCTGGCTCTACCATGTTCCAGAAGTCACTCGGCCTCTCTGAGACCCAGTTCCTTTTGGGCAACAGAGCTGATAACGTTCATAATGAAAGCTGCCCTTGATTTGAGCATTGAATACAGTGGTAAACTCACCAACATGAATTTTGCTCTTGGGTGCTGTGAGCCAGTGCTGGGATCTTGAGCAAGTTACTTGACCTTTTGGTGCCTCTGTTTTTCCATTTTAACATTTATGAAGCTTTCTTGAGTTCCTGTATGTAAACTAATTATTTATTTATTTATTTATTTATTTGTGGTACTGGGGGTTGAACCCAGGGCCTCATGCTTGCATGCTTTGCAAGTACTATACCATTGAGCTGCACCCCCAGCCCATTTTTTTACTTTTTATTTGAGACAGGGTCTCGCTAAATTATGCATGCTGCCTCTGGTCTGGAACTTGCCATCCTCCTGCCTCTGCCTCCCAAGCCGGTGGGATTATAGGTGTGTGCCACTGTGTTGGGCTGTAAACTATTTGGATCAGCGCTCAGCACTAACAGTGTTCCAGTTTTATTTTATTTCAGTATTTTGCAGTGCTGAGGATTGAACCCAGGACCTTGACCATGCTAGGCAAGCACTCTACCACTGAGCTGCATCCTAGCCCTTGGTTTATTGAGACAGGGTTTCCCTATGTAGCCCGTGATGGTCTGGTACTCATGACCATTTTGCCTCAGCCTCCCAAATGCTGGGATTATGCCATGTGCTACCAAATCTGGCAAGAGTTTTATTTTTTTATACTCACTGTTTAGAAATTGTTGTTGTTGTTCTTAGGTGCCGTTGAGTTGGTATCCAACTCATAGCGATCCTATGTACAACGGTGAAACACTATTATCAGTGCTTCTCTGCTGTTCATAGGGTTTTCAATGACAGATTGATTTTGGGGAGGGGATTGATGGGTCCTTTTCCCAAGCCTACAGTATCTGGTGTTCCCTGGCAGTCTCCCATCCAAGTACTAACCAGGACCGACCCTGCTTAGCTTCCGAGATCTGATGGAATCGGATGCCACAGGGCTACACGGCTGCAGGCTCTTTAGAAATTAAGGTTTTCTTAATGTACAGTGAAATATACACTTAAGTATATAAATTAAGAACTAAACCCTGGCACAGTGGCTCACCCCTATAATCCCAGCAACTGGGGAGGCAGAGACAGGAGGATTGCAAGCTTGAGGCTAAAGGCAGCCTGTATAACTTAACGAGAACCTTTCTCAAGATAAAAAATTAAAAAATAGGCTAAGGGTGCAGCCTAGTGGTAGCGCACTTGCAAAGTATGTGTGAGGCCTTGGGTTCAACCCTGAAGTACCAAAAAGAAAAAAAAAGGAATTAAATAAAAATTTAAATGTCCATATAAATGTATGTGCAAATTTACATATTACGCATGTACACGTGTGCGTGCATGCGCGCATGTGTATCACAGATGGTCGTATCCCGGCCATGCAGCACACTGTCGAGTATCAGTTTTTTCCCCTCCTGATCACATGGCTGGCTGGGAGCTGTAGCTTATTTCAGCTGCCCACCATTATAGGACAGTATTGAATGGCATATCACTAGCCCAGGAAAAGATCCAAATTCAAAATCTGAAGCACGTTTTCCACTGAGTGCATATTGCTCTCACGCTATCATAAGATCAAAAAAACATAAGTTGAACATTGTAGGTTGGGGACCATCTGTAATCTCTATCCATGTAGCCCACACCCCAATCAAAATATAGAACACTCGAGGTGGCGGCAGGAGGATCATGAGTTTGAGACCAGCCTGGGCCACACAGCAAAATCCTGTCTCCAAACACACGTACTCACCATTCTCAGCACCCCAGACATTTCCTTGTGCCCCTCGTCAATTCTATCTTCTCTCTTCTCCAAGAGGCAAGGACTACTCTAATATTTATCTATGTCATTCTGCTTTCGGCTGCTGTGACTAAATATCCAAGAGAAATCCACTTAAGAGAAGAAGGACTTAGTTTGGCTCCTGGTTTCTGAGGGTTCTGTCCATGGTCACTTGGCTCCATTGCTTCTGAGGCAGGAGCCATCATGGCGGTGAGCATGTGGTAGAGTAAGGCGGCTCACCTCATGGCAGACAGGAGACAGAGAGAGGAAGAGACTGAGGACAGGATGTACCCTTCAAAGCCATGCCCCTGGTGGCCTATCTCATCAGGTTCAGACCCCACCTCCTCATAGCCCATTCAGTGTGAATTCATCATTGGATTAACCCACCAATGAGGTGAGCGTCTTCTTGATCCAATCACCTCTCAGGAGCTTCATCAGCTGGGGATGGAGCCTTCAGTACAGGAACCTTTGAGGGACATTCCATAGTCAAACCATAACACTATCACTATGATAAATAAGTGTTGCCCCTTTGTGAAATTATTATCAACGCCTTCACATAGTACGTACCTTTCGGGTCTGGCTTCTTTTGCTTGTTCATGCAATTTTTGTGCATATTGGTAGGGCGTCCCTTGTTATTGCTAAATTGTATTCCATCATGCAAATATACCATATCATTCGGGTCGTTCAAACTTTGGGTAATTGGGAATAAATCTGCCATGGGCATTCTTCCTTCTTTCTCTTTGTGGATGTTTTCATTTCTCTTGGGTGCATAGAAGAACAATGGCTAGGCCATAGGTAAAATGTGTATTTTGCCTTATAGGAAATGACTACAATCCTTTGAAATTTCTCAACACTCTTTTTTTTTTTTTTTTCTTTTCTCCAGCCCATAGTCTTGGTGACTATTCCATATGCCCTTTAAAAAACATGAGAATTCCACAGTGGTCTAGTGTAGCTTTCTATAAATGTCAGCTAGCTTACATTGGCCGGCTGTGTTATTGAAATCTTCTATAACGTTATTGGCACTGTGTCCCTCAATCACTGAGGGCAGAGCGTTAAATTTCCAAGAACAATGTAGTTTTTCCCATTTATTCCTGGAGTTCTGTCAATATCTGGCTTGTATTTTTCAAGCTCTGTTACTGTTATATATACATTTAGGGGGGCTGAGATTCAGCTCAGTTGGTACAGTGCTGCTCTGCACTCTCTGGAGCCCTGGGTTCAATCCCAGCACTGCCAAAATGGGAGAAGGGCCTGGCAATCCACTCCAGAAGCAATCAAGTCACAGAAAACCCGAGGAATAGCAGAGAAGTACTGACAGAGCGCCGGGCGTGGCACAGTGTTGTGGAGTTGTTTCATTCTGTTGTACATAGGGTTGTTATGAGTCAGACCAGACTCCACGGCACAGAACAGCAATGACATACATTTGGGATTATGCCATCTTTTCCACAATTGATCATTTTATCATTAGGAAATGCCCTGCTAGTATTTCTTACCTCATATTTTATCAGGTCTTAATATAGCAATTCCAGCTTTCTTATGCTGTTTGCAGTTTATTATGTAACTTTTACTCTTATCTATCTTTATATTTAAAATCGGTTACCTGTGGATAGCATATTGTGGGTCTCACTTTTTTATACATTCTAATTTCTGCTTTTACTTGAAATGTTGAGCATATTTATTTAACGTAATTGTAATTTTTTCAGGTGGTACTGGCAGTTGAGCCCAGGGGCTCACGCATGCTAGGTAAGTGCTCTACCACTGGGCTGCACCCTCAGCCCCCTTTTTATTATTTATTTTGAGACAGGATCTCCCCAAGGTGCACAGGCTGCCTCTGGGCCTCAAAATCTCAATCCTCCTGTCTCAGCCTCTGAAGTCACTGGGATTATAGGTATAGGTATAGGTGAGATTTACTCTACATAACATACAATCTAGCCACTATAAGTGAACAAGTCAATCCCACCTATACCTATACCTATAATCCCACCTATACCAACTGAGCTAAATCCCAATTTAGCTCAGTTGGTAGAGCACTGTGCTGCAGTCTCTGAGGTCCCGAGTTCAATTCCCAGCACCGCAAAAGTGGGAGGAGGACCTGGCAATCCACTCCCAAGGCAATCCTGAAACAGTCAGCCATTGAAAACCCTATGAGGGTTGCTGTGAGTCGGATACTGACTCGACGGCACCTAACAACCACCACCACCACCACCACCATACCTAGATTGTCATTGTAATTTTTGATAAATTGGGTTCAAGTCTATCATCTATTTCTCTTCTACTTATAATCATCAGTTGTTTTGTTTATTCTTTCCCGCTTTCTTTTGAATTACTCAGAAAAAAATTTTTTAGCATTCCACTTTATATTTTCTATTAGCCTTTAAGCTATATTGTTGTTAGGTGCTGTGGAGTCAGTGTCCGACTCATAGCGACCCTACGTACAACAGGCAAGGAAGTATTATTAGCGCTTCTCTGTTATTCACAGGGTATTCAATGGCTGATTGTTTTTTGGGAGTGGGCTGCTGGGTCTTTCTACCAAGCCTACATACCTGGTGTTCTCAGGTAGTCTCCCATCCAAGTACTAACCAGGCCCGACCCTGCTTAGCTTCTGAGATCTGACAAAATCAGACGCCACAGTGGTACGGCTTTAAGCTATACATATTCTATTTATTTTTAGAGACATCTCTAGGGATTAAAATATACATCTTTAATGATCCAATACTATTTTGAATTGCTATCATACTTTCCTGTAATAGTATGAGGATTTTAAAGCATTATGCTTCCACTTTACCCTTGCCCAACTTATGCTACTCTTGTCAAAATTTCACCTCTTTACATGACAATAAACTCTACAACACATCGTGATTACTTTTCCTTTGAATAGTCCATTTTAACAGCTTTGCTGAGATTTGCTTTACATAACATACAATCTAGCCACTATAAGTGAACAAGTCAATGACTCTTTGTGAATTTATGATGTTACCCATTGATACAATGCAATTGTAGAAAATTTCCATCATTCCAGAAAGATTCCTTGTGCCCTTTTCAAGCCACTTACCTTTTTCCCCTCTTTCAGCCTCAGGCAACCACTAAAAGGCTCTACATGTCTAGAGCTTTGCTTTTCCTTGACATTTCAAATACATGGAATCAAACAATATGGCATCTCCCACAACTGGCTTCTTTCACTTAGCATAATGTTTTTGACATTTATTCATGTTGCAGTGTGTATCATTGGCTTTTATCATTAGTTCTTTTTTATTGCTGAATAATATTTCATTGTATGGCTAGATCACATTTTGTATATCCACTCATTTCCCTTCCATTTGATGAGCATTTGGATTGTTTCCCCTTTCTGGATGTTGTGAGTAATACTGCTACGGAAATACCCATGAAGATCTTTGAACATATGTTTTTATCTCTCTTGAGTAAATAGCATTCGCAGTGGGATAGGTTGCACAGTAAATTTGTTTAACTTTTAAAGAAATTGTAAAACTGGTTTACAAGGACGCTGGGGCATTTTATATTCTCACTTGTGATGGATGACCAAGTGTTTCTAAAGTAATAAGAAAGAAAGAAAGAAAGAAAGAAAGAAAAATAGCCTTTTGCGTTTACTCACATGTCTAGCTTTTTGGGTGCTCTTTATTCCTTCCTGTAGAGCTGAGTTTCTGTCTCGTATAATTCCCTTCCTCCTGGACAGCTTATTGTGTATGTTTGCTGGTGATAAGTTCTCCCAGTTTGGGCTTATCTGAAACTGTCTTTATTTTATTTTTATTTTTGAAGGATAATTTCACTGGATATAGAATTCTAGATGAATAGATTTGGTCTCCTCTCTCTCTCTCTTTTCTCACTCCTGCCCTCCATCTCCCTCTCCGTCTTTCGTGGTGCTGGGGATCAAACCCAGGGCCATGAGAATGCTAGGCAAGTCCTTTCTTCTCTCCTTCCTTCCTCCCTTCCTCCCTTTCTTCCTTCCATTTCCCAGGCTGGCCTCAAACTCATGATCCTCCTTCTTCAGCCTCCCAGGTGGCTGGGATTATAGGCATGCATCACATGCCCTGGCTGCCTTGCTGGCTTATTTCTTTATTTCTTTATTTACTTATTTACTTACCTTCTTAATTATCTTCAGTGTTAGGGATGGAACTCAAGGCTTCTCACCTGATAGGAAAGTGCTCTACCACTGAGCCATACCTCTTTGGTTTCTTTCCACACTTTAAAGTTGCTTTCCATTGTTGCTGACCTGCACAGTTTCCAGTAAAAAGTCAGCCATCATCTTCATTATCATGTTCCTGTATATAATACTTTTTTGATACTGTAAAAATATTTCTACTTATCATTTTCATCCATGGTAATATACATTGTTGTTGTTGTTAGGTGCCGTCGAGTCGGTATCCGACTCATAGTGACCCTCATAGGGTTTTCAATGGCTGACTGTTTCAGGATTGCCTTGGGAGTGGATTGCCAGGTCCTTCTCCCATTTTTGTGGTACTGGGAATTGAACTCGGGACCTCAGAGACTGCAGTGCAGTGCTCTACCAACTGAGCTAACTCCCAGCCCCATGGTAATATACATAGTAATATACTATGTCTAGTTGCATATGGCCTGTAGCCGTGGCCCTATTGCATCCAACCCCATCAGATCTTGGAAAGCTAAGCAGGGTCGGGCTGGTTAGTCCTTGGATGGGAGACCACCTGGGAACACCAGGTACTGTAGGCTTGGGAGAAGGACCCAGCAACCCACTCCCAAAAATTAATCTGCCATTGAAAACTCCGTTAACAGCAAAGAAGCACTGACAATAATGTTTCGCCTGTTGTATGCCTGTTGTACGTCGACATCTAACAACAGCAACAACAACAAGTTGTGGTCTTCATTCTATTTATACTGCATCCTCTTTTCCTTCTGGGATTCTGATCATATGTCTGTAAACTGCTTGATATTGATAGCACAGGTGGCTGATGCTCTGTTCATTTTTTCACCAGTCTTTTTCCTCTGCATGTCATGTTTATCTTTTCTGGCTTGTCTTTACATCCACTGATTGTCTTCTGTGTCAAACTTATTATTTACCCAAAATATTCTCAGGCCAAATATTTTAACTTTTATTTCCAGAAATGTCATTTTGTTATTTTTCAAATTTCCACTGATATCCTGAAATACACCACTTCTATACTCATTCTGGGCTGGGATTTAGCTCAGTTGGTAGAGCGCTGCACTGCAGTCTCTGAGGTCCCGAGTTCAATTCCCAGCACCGCAAAAATGGGAGAAGGACCTGGCAATCCCACTCCCAAGGCAATCTGCCATTGAAAACCCTATGAGGGTCGCTATGAGTCAGATACCGACTCAATGGCACCTAACAACAACAACAACATACTCATTCTAGTTTTGTCCTATGAATTTCCTCACACACATATACATAGATTAGAAAAAATACATATTTATGCATACACATATTCCAATAACTGGGGTATATCTGCTTCTACTGGGACTGGGATTTAGCTTAGTTGGTAGAGCACCGCTCTACAATCTCTGAGGTCCTGGGTTCGATTCCCAGCACTGCAAAAATGGGAGAAGGAGGTGGCAATCCACTCCTAAGGCAATCCTGTAACAATCAGCCATTGAAAACCGTACATGGGTCGCTATCAGTTGGTCATGATTCAACAGCACCTAACAACAACATCATCTGCTTCTATTAGTAGTGTTTTCTCTTGATTATTGGTCACATTTTCCAATTTATCCTGTTTTCTAGTGTTTAATTTTACTGTATCTTTTTTTGGTTTGTTTGTTTTTGTTTGTTTGTTTGTTTGTTGTTTTTTTGAGTCAGAGTCTCAACATGTAGCCCAGGCTGATCTCAGACTCATGATCTTCCTGCCTCACTCCCAAATAGCTGGGATTATGGGTATATACAATACCCATCTTAAACCGTATTGTATTCTTGAAAGTGTGTGTAAAACACAATTGTGACTGAACCATAATTTTACTTTTATTTTTTGCTTTCTTGGCTTCCTAGAAAATGGGAACTCTTCCTGCTGCCTGGGGGTTAGATGGGGATGCTGGCTGATCACTGAGATTTCTCAGCATGTAATTGAGCTGGGGATGAGAAACAGCTTTAATTAAACCAAGTTACCTGCAATTAGCCCAACCACAAACATCCTCTCCCTTCTCTTCTCTTGTCAGTATCTGAGCTAAAGGAAGTGACTGCAATTTCAGATATTTTTGGCTCTCATTTAAATTCAGTAACTTCAGGGTCCTGCAAACCAAAGTCTGTGAGAATGTGGAAGACTGTGCAACTTTCCTCTACATATGTGCCTTCTGGAAAACTTGGGAAGGGCGGCCGGGAGGCTGAACTGCTGGCTTGAACCATCTCTTCTTGCATCTGCGCTTGTCCACCTTTGTGGGCTGAGTGACATCTTATATTTGAGACCCTTCCAAACTCCAACTTGACCTGCCAGCCCACACTCTGTCCAAGGCTGGAGCTCTGTTCGCTCGTTCTGACAGACTCCCCGTCTATGCTGGTGCTCCTTTGTCTGCCCACACATGGGCAGCCCCTCCCCTGGGGGGGACTCAGCCCCAGCTCCATGCCCTTCAAAGCTCACTTCATTGGCTTGTCTTTGATTCCGATGCTTTCCCCTAGCACCACAAAAAATCTGATTTTTGTTTTTTTCTGGGTTTGTTATTGTTCCTATCACAAGAATAAAGTTCTTTTTCCCTCCTACACTTCTACATCCTAATGGAAATATGTTGTTGTTGTTAGGTGCTGTTGAGTTGGCTCCGACTCATAGAGACCACCATAGAGTTTTCACTGGCTGATTGTTTTGGGATTGCTTTGGGAGTGGATTGCCACATCCTTCCCCCCACCCCCTTTTTTTGTAATGGTATTGGGGGTTGAACCCAGGGCCTTGCGCTTGCATGCTTTGCAAGTGCTGTACCACTGAGCTGCACCCTCAGGCCATTTTTTTACTTTTTTTGAGACAGGGTGTCACTAAATTACGTAGACTGCCTCTGGTCTTGAATTTGTGATCCTCCTGCCTCCACCTCCTGAGTCACGGTGATTACAGATGTGCGCGACTGCGCCTGGCTCTTCTCCCATTTTTGAAGTGCTGGGGATCAAACCTGGGTCCTCAGAGTGTGGAACAGTGCTCTACCAACTGAGCTAAACCCCAGCTCCTACTGGAAACATGAGTCCCCCTATGTATTAGCTATTATTATGATTACTAAAAACAGTTATTAACAAAATAAGCAAAGAAGAAAATAACTGCAGTGAAGACGAATGCTATGACACAGAGGTCCGTGGTTCTCTAGAATATTTTCTGGCAAAATACTCTAGAGAAATACAGTGACCACTTCGGCAATGAGGAGACTGAAATGAAGAGAAGCCAGCATCTTGTCCATGCCCCATCAGTAGTAGGGAAGTGGCAGGATTTGAACCCAAGTCAACCAACTCTAGAACCCAGGCTTTTACCCACTCTGCTATAAATGAGGATTACTGAACTTTCGTAATGCACAAGGTACATAGTAAACATTTAATAAACGGTGCTATGTGAAATGTCTTCTCACTAGCTGGCTTTGGGACTGGGGACACAGTGAATAGATAATTGCAACAAATACTTACTGAATGAAGGAATAAATCCTCACTCCAAAACAGTCTCTCTTTCCTTCTCTCCCCCTCTCTTACACACACACACACACACAGACTCTCTCTCTCTCTCTTTCTCTCTCTCTCTCTTTATCTGCACCTGACAGAAAAGCCTAATGTCTAAAACAGGTCCTGATCTCTGGTCTGTGGCCTATGGGATCTGGGCCACACAGCAGGTGGTGATCGAATAAAATTTTGTCTGCATTTACAGCAGCTCCCACCTGAGCTCTGCACCCTGACCCCACCACTTGTTGTTGTTAGGTGCCGTTGAATCGGTATCCATCTCATAGCGACCCTCGTAGGGTTTTCAATGGCAGACTATTTTGGGATTGCCTTGGGAGTGGATTGCCAGGTCCTTCTCCCATTTTTGTGGTGCTGGGAATTGAACTGCAGTGCAGTTCAATTGAGACTGCAGTGCAGTGCTCCCAACTGAGCTAAATCCCAGCCCGACCCCACCACTAGCAGAAGAAAAATTATCTCCCATGAAATTGGTCCCTGGTGCCAAAAGGCTGGGACGGCTGGTCTAAAAGACTTCTGTCTAAAAGATGCTTCTGTCACAAGCATTGAGCCTACTTTCATGCCTTCCTTTCAGCTTCCTTCCCCCTTTCTTCTCTGGCATCCAGTGGCTTTGGGGAATCAAATTGTTGTTGTTGTGTTGTTAGGTGCCGTGGAGACGATATCTGACTCATAGCGACCCTACATACAACAGGTGAAACACTATTATCAGAGCTTCTCTGCTATTCATAGGATTTTCAATGGCTAATTGTTTTTTGGGAGTTATGGGGTCCTCCTCCCAAGCCTACAGTATCTGGTGTTCTGAGGCAGTCTCCCATCCACGTACTAACTAGGCCCGACCCTGCCTAGCTTCTGAGATCTGACGGGGCTGATAGCCACAGGGCTATGGCTGCAGGCTCTGGGGAATCAGGTAGCAGGGCAGAAAGAAACCTCCCGGTCTCCAGTGGTCTCAGCTTTGCAAACATCGTCCCTGAGCCCCCCAGCTTCCTGGCTCCAAGACAGCAGCTGTGGTGGGAACACTCATGTTGGAATTCGATAGCTGTGTCAAGGTGTCAAGAGGTGGCAGGGCGATTAAGAGACTTTGGATCAGAAAGGCCCTTCTCTCCTGTGGGATTAACACCACTCTTTCCTGGGTTAATTGTCATGGAAACGAGGGAGTTCTCTGGGGACTAGATTAGTTAAGCCAGGCTCCTGTGTGTTTTGAGAGGCACCTGAGGTAATCGCCGTGACCATTGTTCTGGGCTGGCCCACCTCCCTGTGTAGAGCCAGGCACGGTGCAGAGGTTTGGAGGGGAGCCTGACGGCACCTGCTCCCCAGCACCTCCTCTATCCATGCGCTGCAGACAAGACAAAGAACAACTCCACCCCTCCCTGGTGCGTGAGGTGATTCTGGGAGCCCCACGGGACCAAGTCCGCTACTGGCAACAAGAGACTTGACACAGCAGGGCATCTGCTCTTTCTAACCTGGTGACGTGGTAGGCGGGGCTGCTGTTGCCTGGAAAGGGAAAGCTCTCGAGTTGAGTCCGGAGTTGGCACACAAGGCTGCAGCCCCTCTAAGCCTTGAACCCAGCTTGAGGACACAGCTGTGTTGGGCCGACAGGCCTATGGCTGTGGGAGCCGTTATGAGAGGGTGTTTAGGCCAAGCACAGGCCAGTGGTTCTCAACTAAGGGCAACTCTGTCCCGCAGGGGATCGTTGACAGATTCTGGAGACCTTTTCGGTGGACATTTTGGCTGGGGTGGAGGAGGGTAAGGGCATGTGGTGCATAGAGTCTAGGGATGCTGTGAACACCCTCTGCACACCGGATGGCCCCTTCACCCAAGAAGAACCCTGCCCAAGTGGCAATGGTGCCGAGGCGAGGAATTCTGCCCAAGGCTGTGCGGCATGTCCTGACTGATTAGCAACATCTAGCACAGCCCGGCCGGGGTGTGAGAGCGCGTGCGGTCTGGGTCTGCAGATCCCAACCTCTGAGCTCTGGCTCCAGATGAGGGGAGAGGTGAGGCATGGTGACTCCACTGGCCAAGTGGGGGAAACAGAGATTGAGGATGGCGTTTGAAACTCCTCCCTCAGAACCCTGCAGCATCCCCAAGACCCAGGGACATGGGGATGAGGCTCAGAGGGCTAAGCCGCTGGGGCTAGAGCCCCAGTTCTGGTCTGATGGACTCTGAGCAGCCACTTCTCAGCCTTGGAGACCCAGAAAAGTCCAGTCTTGGGAAGACGGTGAAGGAGGAAATGGGCACGTTCCTCTGGGCTCCGTGGGGACAGGAGATGGCAGCTTGTCCTGCGAGAGGAGTAGCCCATCACACATGCAGTTACACCTCCCCACTCCCTTCCTACCACACGCTGCAGAATGTCTGCTCCCCCCACCCTGTGGTGGTTGTTGTTAGGTGCCATCGAATTGGTGTCCGACTCATAGAGACCCTATGTACAACAAGTGAAACACTATTGTCAGTGCTTGTCTGCTATTCATAGGGTTTTCAATGGTGGATTGATTTTTGGGAGTGGGTTGCCAGGTCCTTTTCCCAAGCCTACAGCTTCTGATGTTCCCAGGTAGTCTTCCATCCAAGTACTCAGCAGGCCCGACCCTGCCTAGCTTTGAGAATCTCATGGGATCGGATACCACAGTGGTATGGCTGCAAGTAAAAGGTGTAGCACAGGCTGGCTTCGAACTCACAATCCTCCTGCCTCAGCCTCCTTAGTAAGTTGATTACCAGTATGTGCCACCATGGCTGGCTGCCACGCTATAGAAGAATCCAAGTAGACTCTCTAGTGGTCATAAAGCAGGGTCCTCCATGAGAGGTCTCCAAGCACTGGGGAGGGTGGGCACCATCTCAAAATGGGGAGCAAATGAATGCACAGTTTTCCATGGAAGACTGAGAGCAGCCACTCCGCCTCCCAGAGCACAGCAGCCAGAGACCTCTGACTCCAGACAGAAGGGTGGCAAAGCATCCTCCGTGGAGCTGACAGGTCAAGAGGAAAGAGCGAAGGATACCTGCATCCAACATTCCCTCCAGAAGCCCAGCTCTCCCACCACTTTTGGGCCTGGCTTTTTATCCAAAGAAGACCAAGAAAAACCACTGGGCATCCCTGAAAGGGCCGGATGCGAACATAAAACCTAAACAAGCACAGGCCTTGAGTGGGACAGTGCATATTTATGACTATTATAAATCACAAACAATGTAGTTGTAATAAAATTCAAACCCTCTAAATCCAGAGAGAGATAACAAGATAAGGTGTCCATGAAAAAAGTACACAAGGCCATAAAAAAAAGAACACAGAAAACAACAAGGGCTTTGAGGGAAGAAATATGATGACAGAAATATGAACCTCTGTGGAATGCTTGAGAGACAAAGTTGAGGAAATCTCTCAAGAACACAAGACAGAATAAGTCATGGAAATCTGGAGATAAATGATGAGAAAATGATGTGGAAGGTCTCACACTCAAACCTAAGAAGTTCTAGAAAGAGGGGAAACATGGGGAGGAAACGTCAATAAAACAATCGGGGAAATCTTCCTAAAAGTGGAAGACATGGATGTCAAGGTTGAAAGGCCCCCAGAAGTGCTAAGCACAGTGGATAGAGCCATGTGTCCTTCAGGGTACATCCATGGAAAAGTTTAGGACATTGGTAGCATAAAGGAATCTACAACCTTCCGGAGAAGTAAAAGCATAATCAGAATGCCTGTAAACTTCTCAATAGCAATTCTGCAAGTGACAAGAAAGTGGATCAAAGCCTTTTAAATTGTAAAGAAAAAAGTACTCCTAAGGTAGACTTCTATGTCAAGCCAAAATATTAAAATATCTTTAGATATGCAAGATCTTGAGAAATTTGCCTCCCAGCTACCCTTTCTCAGAAAACTACTGAAGGATGTACTCCACCAAAATGAAGGAGTAAACCAAGAGAAAGCTATAGATCCACGAAACAGGAAATCCAGCTCAGAGTTGGGGAAAGCATCCTCAAGTGACAGGGATGGGAGATCCATGATTCCATATACAGAGGACATATCCAGTTTGGTAATGCCAGTAGGCTCCGGGAGAGATTTTTTTCTATATGATGAAATTGGAGGAGAGCCTGACATGAATGAAAATACCAAGGACAATTTGGACAATTGGCAAAGTTTGATGTTAGAAAAACCATAAGCTCTTAGAGAGGATACAGGCGCAGAAGGGCTGGGATAAGGGCAGGAAAGGTCACACAGAGATCACAAACTGCATCTCCTACAGGAGTGAGGCAATGGATAATACCTACAATGGACGAATATATACAGGAACCCAAATGTGTTATCTTGTGACCAGGAACTAGGAACCAGAGTGGTACTCTGACACTATCGAAGGTGCACACTTACGGGCAAGAGCAAGTGGAGGGTGAGGGCTGGGGGCTGGCTTGTCTTCACCAACCTTCTCAGCCAGCTGACTCTAAAATAGGCACTAGGATAACCAGTAAACACTGAAAATCAAAACCAATATCCTTAGAGTACGTATAAAAACTGGTCAGATCTGAACAAGGTCTGTATCTGGGTGAACCGTATTGTACCAATGTCAGTTTTCTGATTTTGACAATGTATTTAGGCTACTGACATCGTAGTAACTGGTGAAGGTATGTAGAAATTCTCTGAGCTATTTTCACAACTGGGAATCTTAAATTATTCCAGATTGCAAAGTTATGTAAAGGGCTGGGATATAGCTTGGTGATCAAGTGCTTGCCTAGCATGCACAAGACCCTAGGTCTGATCTCCAGCATGGAAAAAAAGAAAAAGAACGCCATGTAAGCAACACAACAAACAACAATAGGTGAATAGATTGTTCGCAAAGCCACGCCTCCCAGAGGGAAGGACTCTAATGGTCACCAATGGTCACCTCCAGCCAGGTCCTGGGCCATGGGCCCAGGGCCTCTACCCTCGCACGTACAGCAAACACACTCATAGCCCATCTTTCTGTCGTCCCCACATGGTCCAGCCAAAGCGGCTCAGCCTCTGTGAGCCTCAGTGGGAGACCAGGGCTGCCAACTTTGAGAGGGGCCAGCGGCCAGTGGCTAAATTGTTCTTCCCTTGCAGTTCTGTGAGGAGCCGTGGAGAAGAAAATACAAATTAAACCCTGAGCATGCCATGAGCACTGTCCTCTTACAAGGAAATGATGGCCTGCCAGCCACTGTCAGGGAAAATGAGCTTTTGTCACGCGGCTGCCCGGGCAGCGTCTGGAAAGAGGGGACATCCTGTTCTGTTGGCAGCTGCCCTGGAAGGCTGCGGAGCTCTGCAGCGGCCCGCGGTGAACCCGCTCTTGGAAGGAAGAACAGGAGGCACTTTGGGGCCAGGAAGCTGAGCGTGCCAGCCTGCTAGGCCTTCTCCTTCCTTCCTGGTGCGGCAGATGCACAAAGGGAGGAAGGAGTGGAGGCAACAGGTAGATTGGGAGTCATGCTGATCTGAGTCTAAATATTAGGGTGGCCTGACCCCACCTCTAATTCAAACTGTGTGGTCTTGGGCAAGAGCTTCACACTTCCTGAGCTTCATTGTCTTTGCCTGAATATAGATACTCGGTGTGCAGGTTGGAAATAAAAATCTGCCCAGTATCTTGTCCACTGACATAGGAAGAATGGTGGACCAGAGAGGTTAAGTAGCTCGCTCCACATCACACAGCTGATAAGAGGCCCAGCCACGATGGGGAAGCCACTGGTGTGGTTTAAAGTGTGACTCTGGAGCCACTAGATCAGCAAGTGGTGGCTCTATACTTTGGGAGGAGATGGGCAGGAAATGGCCCACAAACCCCAGCCTGTTGCTGCAAGATGCTGCCCAGTCACAAAGCCACTGTCATGGACATGGACCGCTTTCTTCATTGCAATCCCAAATTTTACCCAAGGGCTTCAGAAGGAACTTTTGAACTTGGACTTCCCTGAGAAGTAGAATGATTTACAGAAGTCTCAGCAAGCTGCTGATTTGAAGACAAGAACAGAGCCTCATAGCTCTGTTTTAAGAAAACTTCTGTCTGAAGATCTCCGGGCCTGGCTTTCTGACATGTCTAAGACTGACCTGGAATCCACCCTTGGCATATCCTATGTTAAATAAGTATGCACCAGTACCCTCCTCTGCCACAGTGGTGAATTGGATGGCACTGGATCACCTCCACTCTGTCCCTGGGTCCCTCCTGAGACAGAAGTGTGGGGACCACCTAGATTTGCACATCCCCAATGCACATTTTCAGCCAAAGCAGACTGCCAGGTCTCTTATCCCTTGTGGAAACAACTGGTTTTCTTTGAAGTATTTCTAGGACCTTTCACTAGATTTCTGAACTCTCATCAGAAGAAAAGTTCTTTTGACTGCAGGCAGCTGCTATCATGGTCCTTCAGGCTTCCCACCTGCTTAGAACTCCTTATACCTCAGCCTCTCCATCCCCCACGCCCATGAGATCTTATGAATGGATCGTTCCTACTTATCTAGACATAGCGTACTACATTCAACGTCCAGAGGAGTTTGAAGAAAGGTCTGAAATTCTACTGAAGGAGCATCTCAAGCCTGAGAAACTGGTGAAGACATCTGGGGCCTTGGAGATGAAGGATGAGCAGCGATGTCTCTCTGTGACCAGGAATGTGGGACCAGGAGTCTGGCAGCAACAAAACTTTGATTTCTTGTGTTTGGCATGTAAAAGCATTTATACTTGACATAGAAGTTATAGTAGAAATTATTATTGTTGTTGTTAGGTGCTGTTGAGTTAGGTCCGACTCATAGCCACCCTATGTATAACAGAACAAAACACTCCCCATCACTGTGCCAGGGACACGATCATTTTTTATGTTTAAGCCCATGGTTGCAGACACTGTGTCAATCCATTTAGTTGATGGTCTTCTTTTTTTTGTTGATCTGCCACTCTGCCAAACATGATGTCCTTCTCCAGGGATTGATCTATCCTTACTACATGTCCAAAATATGTAAGATGCAGTCTAGCCATTCTTGCTTCCAAGGAGCACTCTGGTTGCACTTTCTCTAGGACAGATTTGTTGGTTCTTTTGCCAGTCCGTGGTATATTCCATATTCATCTCCAGTGTCATAGTTCAGAAGCACCAATTCTTCTGTCTCTCTTACTCAACGCAGACAAGTTTTCTTAAGAGATGTTGTTGTTGTTGTTAGGTGCCATCGAGTCGCCATCCGACTCATAGCGACCCTCACAGGGTTTTCAATGGCTGACTGTTTCAGGATTATCTCGGGAGTGGATTGCCACGTCCTTCTCCCATTTTGCAGTGCTGGGAATCGAACTCGGGACCTCAGAGACTGCAGAGCAGTGCTCTACCAACTGAGCTAAATCCCAGCTCCTCTTAAGAGATAGTATACCTTTAAAGAATAATTTTAGAGAAAACTGAGGCACCTGGGGAAGCTTAGATAAACCTGGAAGGCAACTAGGAACAACCAGTTCTCTGAGTGAATTGGTATGAGGGTATTTCTATTTCTTAGGGGGAGGTAAAGGCAGAGAGAACAGGAGAGTGAAGCAAGCTTCTGGAAGGAGAAATACCTTGGATAGACAGAGAAGATGGGGGGCCCGCGAGAAGGGGTGGCTGGCACAGAGCTGCTCCAGAGGAACTGAGTGCACAGGCAGCTGCCTGGGTGGAGCTGGAGGAAGGAAGAGGAGGTGAGCTTATGGCTCCTCCAGTTTTATTGAAAGCAGGCCACATCCAGTGTGACGTCAGCCCCGAGTGCCTCCTGCGGCCCGAGCCTTGAGCAGGAACTCAAGCTCCACCTGGAAAAGCACTTTGTTGTAGTTTAGGGCATATGAAGCCCAGGGCCTTTGTTTTGTAAAAAGGCTCAATGGACTTGTTTGCCATATTTCAAAAGGACGATCCCTAAGGTAAGCGTCTAGGCAAGATCTGCTTTTGTTTATACTCAGGCAACTAGTCATCTTGGACTGGGGTGTTGGGTCCATTAGAATAGTCTCCTTCCCATGTCCTTAGAGATTTCTCTCTCACATGGCTTCCTCCGTCGTGGCTGAATGTAGAAGCCATTTTCAATCCCCTTCTTCCTCCATATTGCCTGGTGATACATCTCAGCTAACCTACCCAACATCCTCACAACAGCTTCCAGGAGAAAGCACAAGGCTCCCTGAGAAGCTGAAGGAAGGAATGTGTGGAATTATTTTGCCCAGGCACTGTTCTGTCCCCAACTCCAAAGGCCTGAAGCTTTGGAACACAACACAGTGAGTTCACCCCTTGTTCTTGTTGTTAGGTGCCCTCGAGTCGGTATCCGACTCATAGCGACCCTCATAGGGTTTTTAATGGCTGACTGTTTTGGGATTACCTTGGGAGTGGATTGCCAGGTCCTTCTCCCATTTTTGCGGTGCTGGGAATTGAACTCGGGACCTTAGAGACTGTAGCACAGCGCTCTACCAACTGAGCTAAATCCCGGCCCAGTTCACCCCTTGGCCAGTGCAAAGTCAATGAACACCACCAGGAGATAAAGGAGTGAAAAAAAGGTTTATTACTTGCAGCAAGTAAGGAGAGTATCCAGGATGACTCCCAAAGAAGCAGTGTCTCTCTGAGCAAGGAGGCAAGGGCATGTTACTGTAAAGACTCATCTACATTAGTATTGGAAAGATGCACTGTCACAGATGGGCATGGTGGTGCACACCTATGATCCCAGCACTTGGGAGGCTGAGGCAAGAGGACTGACATGGGTTCAAGGCCAGCCTGGGATACACAGTGAGACCTGGTCTCAAAAAAAAGTTCCCCTGCTGCCCAAAAGATTTGTCATCACATTGGAGGCAGGCACATGCCTGCGCATACTCAGTGTGAGATCCTGCTTCTTCATATACTTCATGTTCAAAGAATGGTGCATGGGATTGTCCTTGGGGCAGAGGATTCAGGGTTATAATGAGATTGCAATGAGAAAAATATTCTAGAACACCAAGAAGAATGACTCAGTAGTTCAGGCTGGTTTGGGGTTCCTGTGGTCTTCTCTGGAGGGCCTTATGAAAAACAACCAACTTGAAGTGTTAACAGTCATTTAAAGAAGCAGCAATTTCTTTACCCACAAGCACAAGTGCTTGTTGCTGAAAGTTCTTGCCATGTAGCCACCAGCTTCACTTCTTGGCCTCTTCTGAAGAAGATAAGAATGAAGCCAAGAAAGAGGGAGAAGCGACTTGTGCAGCCAAGAATGCTGAAGAGGGGACAAGTCGTAGCCCCTCGGAGCCTGAGAGTGATCAGGTGCCTATCACCATCCCAAGAAGAAGAGAAAAAACAATCCAGGGTCCCACATGCCAGAGGGAAGGGAAGGCTAGATGGCTGGTCAACACTATTCAATCCACAGTGACCGAAGCCAGAACATGCCAGGGACTTCCTCTTGGCTGGGGCCCTCTGCTTTGTTCATAATTCTATCTTCAGAGCCTAGTTCCATGCCTGGAACATGGCAGGTGCTCAGGAGTTCTCAATGAACATTTTGCCATTGGAGGAGTCTATGAATGAATGTCTAGTTCTTGTCCCACATCAAGTTTCTCCCGGGACCCCTCAGCAACCCTTGGCTTTACCCAGATGTTGAAGTAGCAGTGTGGACTAAGACAGTGGCCCCGTTGGTTCCTAGTCCCATCTCTGTGGAATCCCCCAATGAATTTGGGAAGTCATTCCACATCTCTGGCTCTCCAGTCTCCGGAGCCACGAAATGAGGAAACTCAGCCCTGCCTCTGCTTCCCCAAAGAGGTGGAGGAGGAATGGCAGCCACATGCCCATAGGGCTGAGGCCACTGGAGGGAAGTGGCCACTCTGGCTACAGCACAGGGCAACGGACTGAAGCCAACATGCGCGAGGTATGAAAATGCCAAGCCAAAGGGGTGTCTGTGGGGAGGATCGGCCCCCAAGCGCACTGTTTAAGAGCATTGACTCCAATGCCTTCATGAAGTGAGGCTTCAAGACGAGTTGGGAGGGGTGGTGTGGATTTTTCACGTGGAGTAATCATTGTGGCCGTCCCTGGCGGTGAGAGCCGCAGCCCAGCACTGCTGCCTGGCCTGAGGAATTCCCCTCCCTGGGGACTTCCACCCAGGTAAAAGCCGGGTCCTTGTCTTCATTGCAGAAAAAGAATTCCCACGACAAGAGTCAGAGAGTGAAAGCCAAGTCAGAAGGTTTTATTCAGTAGACATAAGAGCAGCCTTCAACCCCAGTGACGTGGGAGGCAGAAGCAGGAGGATCCCAAGTTCAAGGCCAGAGGCCACCTGTGTAATTTAGCAAGATCCTGTCTCGAAATACAAAGTAAAACATGGGCTGGGGTACGGCTCAGTGATTGAGTACTTTCAAAAAGCACACGTGAGGCCCCAGGTTCAAGTCCCCAGTACCACTAAAAAATAAAAAATAAACAAGTAGAGATAAGCTAGCACGTGCTTCAAAGTGAAGCACAGGCGTCCAAGGACAGGTACGTGCCTAGGTGCCTTTATGGTGGTTATACATAGGGTTTTTGCGGCCCTCAAACTTACATTCCTCCAAGGATGTAATATATAACCATGTTTATAGATGAAGCAAAGTTTAAAACTAAGTAGAGTTTTAAAACTAAGTAAACAATAGGAAGTGGTTTACTTATTTTTCTTCTCTTAAAGAATTTCCTTTTGTAAATGAAGGTGGTTTTATGATGTGCCGTGTTTAGGCTTGAGGATGGGAGAGGAGTTTTAATAAGGTTAAACTCAAAGGTCACAAGCATGCAAGCCCTAAGTAAGCATAGTCTATTTGTTATTTCCAACATTCTTGTGTGAGAGCCCGTAGGAATGAGGGGGAATGGAGAAAAGATTGAGGTTGTCCAAGATTTTGCTTTACTTGGTTCTACAAGTAACACTCATGGACGCAGCAGTTAAGAAATCAAAAGAGGCATTGCATTGGGAAAAGCTGTTGCAAAAGACCTCTTTAAAGTGTTGAAAAGCAAACATGTCACATTGAAGATGGAGGTGCCCATGACTCATGCCACAGTGTTTTCAGTTGCATCCTATGGTTGTGAAAGCTGGACACTGAATAAGAGGGACAGGAGAAGAATTGATGCTTTTGAATTATGGTGCTGGAGACAAATATTGAATACACCATGGACTGCCAAAAGAACCAACAGATCTGTCCTAGAAGAAGTGCAACAAGAGTGCTCCTTGGAAGCAAAGATGACTTGACTGCGTCTTCTGTATTTTGGACATGTAGTCAGGAGGGACCAATCCCTGGGAAGGACATCATGTTTGGCAGAGTGGCAGGTCAATAAAAAAAAGGAAGACCCTCAGCTAGATGGATTGACATCATGTCTGGCAGAGTGGCAGGTCAATAAAGAAAAGGAAGACCCTCAGCTAGATGGATTGACACAGTGGCTGCAACAATGGGCTTACACATAAAAACAGATTGTGTGCCTGGCACAGAATTGTAGAGTGTTTTATTCTGTTGTACATAGGGTCGCTATGGGTTGGACTCCACTCAACGGCCCTTAACAGCAACAGGAATGAGGCAGGATGGAAAGACGGAAAAGCCTAAGGGACATGAGGAAGAAAGGGCTTTCACCTTGGGATCTGGTTTGAGTCTTATCAGCTAAGAATTCCAGCTCAACCAAAAGGAGGGCAGCTGCTGTGAGAGCTGCCTGCAGAGAATCCTGCCCGGACTCTCACTACACCAATTAAGCTTAACAGGACTGGGTAATTTCCTTGCAAGAAAAGGTTGAAAGACTTTCCTTGACTCTCCCAATGTAGGCATTTTAATAAATGCTCCTTTTTAATGTCAAAAGCCCCAGAACCATATGTATATATAAATATATATATATATATATATTTTTTATATATATGTGTGTGTGTATATATATATATATATATATATATATATATATATATCTCCATTGTGAAGACACCTAGGCAAGCCTCTCCCTATGTGCCTGTGCTTCACTGTGCAGCGTGTACTCTCTCTTACCCTACAACAGCTTCAGTCTCTGACTCACCCTGAAATTCATTTCGGCGACGGAGAAAGGACCTGGCATTCCCTGAGTGGAGGTCCTGGAAAGGGGAACTCCTCAGGGTCTCCCTATCCCTGACAGGTAGATGAGCATCAGTCCCACATAGACCACCTTTATCCATCTTGACTTTGGCAGGTAGGAGAGGTAAAGAGATTCCTTGAGTTAAAGGTGCTGATTGTCAGCCAGCAGGAGATGGCATCGGATTCCAGAGCGAAGGGCTTCTCTCCGTTCCCATGTCCCCCAGGTTTTCTGTCTTTCTCTCCTGCCTCATGGCCACGCGGATGTACTGTGGTGGGTTAAACCTGACCTGGCTTGCAGCATTTCACATCAAGGGGTGGAGTCTCTTTCACCACCTCTTGAACTTGCATTGTTGGAATGGGGCAGAAATGATATTGAGCGACAAGCGGTCCTGTGGCTTCCGCTTTTGCCATCTTGAAATCCAGCTGCCAGGTGAGGAAGCCGGAGCTCACTCCCTGGAGAGGCACCGGTGTAAATTGAGGCCTATGCCAACTGCCAGACTAATGGATGGGGCCACCTGGGACGGGCCAGCCTCATCCTACTGCCAGCAGCCCTTTCCTCTTGCTTAAACTTAACCCAGCCAACGCCACAGAGGGCAGAAAGGGACCACGCCAGCCAAATCTTGCTGAAATTGCCAAACCCTGGAATCATGAACCACTATTGTAGTTTTAAGCCACTGAGTTTTAAGCCACTGAGTTCCGGGGTGGCTTGGTAAGCAGCAATGGATAATGGATACAGCTGTCACATATCTGTTGCTTTGTCAGACTTTTCTTATTCTACCTCCTGATTAGAACATACAGCTGCTGAAGATGCACCTGGATAAAATCTCACTTCTCCTATTTACTATGTGATCTAAGACAGGCCTCCTAACCTCTCTGAACATCATTTTTGTTGATCAGTAAGATAGAGATACTCACGGCACACAATCTTGGCTCATGGGTTATTGTGTAGTTGATAACTGTTAACTGCTGCTAAATACTTACTGAACATGTTCTCCATTCTGATACTGATCCTGATCCTGCAGTGAGGGAGCTGAAAAGACAGAGACTTGCCTGTGCCGAGATTATATGGCATTTTAGAAAGATGGGACAGTGGTGGGTGCTTATACATGCTCTGATGTATATGATATGATGAAAAGTGACAGGCTTGATGTGGGGTGAGGGGAGCGGATAGGACAGGCTGGGGGTGGGGGTGGGGGTGACGTATAACCTAAGATCTGAATAAGGAAGAGGAGCCCAGCTACAGGAAGACCCGTATGGGTGTTATAGGCAGAGGGAAAGGTAGATGCAAAGGCCCTGGGGTGGAACTTAGGAACCCAGAGGAGGCCAGTGGGGCTGCAACACGACAGAGAGGAGCAAGTTGGAGAAGCTGATTCTGGTGGCCTGAGGAAGTGGAGGCTTCTCAATTATTATTGGAGCCATTACTGATCGTGGCTCAGGTTCAAGATCTGACCCAGGGCAAATACCCTGTTCATGAAGGAGGAGCCTAACCTGCATGGTGTTTCCATGGAAACCATCTCTACTCCTGGTGGTAACTGGGGCAGCTCCTGAGGTCTCCTGCTTCCCTGAGCCCACCTGGCAGGGCCTCTCTTCCCCTTCCCCTTCCTCTGCGTCTCTCCCGGAGCCCCAGCTGTTTGGGAGGATGCCCAGGCACAGGGCCGGAAGCTCTTCCCCCTGCCCAGTCTGCAAGCAGATATCACGGGAGGCCGGATGGCCTGGGGCCAGGCCTCGCCGCCCAGCCCACGTCAGCCGGCGCTCCAGGATGCAGCTGGGCAGCCCTGGCCGCTCATTAGGAAGTGGTTATGCTGAGCTGAGTGCCCTAGACAAAGGAGCTGGCCTGAGACACCCGCCTCCCCACCCCAGCCCCGGGAGACTGAGCCTCCAGCTCGGGATGTACACACCTAGGCAAAGGGGGCGTGGCCCCAGGACTGAACCTGCACAGTGAGGACCCGCAGGCACAGAGGGCATCAAGCCTGCCCTGGGAACCCTGAACTTTGGGAGTCCGACCTCGGCACCCGCCTGGGCCTGTGCGCAGGCACCACCCATAAATAAACACGCACCACCTGTAATCACGCAGGCCCCAAGCACAGCCACGCAGAGCCCCGCAGGGTCACAACAGACCCAGCCGCGCACGCTGGCCTGTGAGAGTGACAGACGCACAGACACGCAAGCGGACATCAGGCAGCAGGGAGGCGGCACTCCCCTGCCTCCCAGGACCATAACAATGCCGCTTCTCACACCCTGCACACAAAGCCACCCACGACATCCTGGCCCTCCCGCCATCACCTCCTAGATAATTGTGCCAGAAAATAGCAACACCTGTGCCCACCAAGCCGCCACCTGCGGTGCGCAGCTGCTAATTAAACCTGTGCCAGAGGCTGGCATTTTTCCAGGGGCGCTGCAGGCTCTCGCTGTCAGAGCTGCCACCGGCCCCCAGGCCCGTGTCATGGGCCCTGAGGGTGCACTCTGCCCACTTCTGCCCCCTCCTCCTGTACTGGTGCCTGGGGCGACTCCCCACCCCGTTCTCCCTGGGCCAACTCAGTAGTGATCCCCAGGGAATGTCTGGATTCCTGACTCAAGGACACTTGAAGGACTCACAGCTGTGAGCAAGAGGGATGGAAGCACCCGGCTGCTCTTTGCCTAGGCCAAGGGCTAATTCAGTCCTTATGGCCAGAGGGGGACTCAGTTTCCCCTTCTTGCCATCCTGGACTTGGGTCCTTGGCCATTCACACACATGCACTTTTCTCCCACCCTGGACTTGCTGTTCTGCTTGCACGCCAAGCTCATGCCTGCCGCAGGGCCTTTGCACCTGCTCTGTTCTCTGTCTGAACCCTCACACCCTCACGTTTTTGCCTGGCTCCCTCCTTCTCCACATTCAGATCTCAGCTCAAATGTAGCCTCCTAAGAAGGGCCTGTCTTAATCCACATAGTTAAAATCTCTCTCTGAGGGAGTCCCTCAGTTTTTTCTAACTCAGTGGTTCTTAGTCCTGGTTGCTTGTTAGTACCTGGGGAGGTTTTAGAAAATCATTTGACACCGGGCCATGTGTAGGGTACTTTAGGCTCTCTTGAGTGTGAGTCCTGAGTGCTGGTGTTTAAAAAAAATTTTCCACCTGGTTCCAATGTGCACCCAAGACTGAGAATTCTTGGCCTAGAGATTGTGCAGTCTATAAGACGAAAGGCTGAATTTTGCAGTTCTTTCTCATCATTGCTGCTGTTTGTTGAGTCCCTACTGTGTGCCAGGTCTGTGGTAGATGCATGTAATACAAATCTCAGCGTGCACTGTCATGGGGCTTGGAGCACTAAGGACTAAGTATGGTGGAAAGTGCTGGGCTTGGGGCAGCTCAGCTCATCCGCCAATAGCTCTATAATGTGGGAAATATCACCCTCATTTGACAGACCAGGAAACTAAGGCACAGAGAGGCAAAGTAATTTACCCAATGTCACACAGCAGAGAAAAAGGTAGAACTGGGAATTCAAGCAGTGGGCTCCAAAGCCTGGCTCTGAATGCCGACACCAAGCAGCCTTAGTTCTGTTTGGTTCTCACAACCCCTCCAGGAGACGATTCTTTAAAGATGTGGAAACTCAGCTCAGAAAGTCAGGATACCTGGCC
Organism: Pedetes capensis; assembly: GCA_007922755.1. Classification (NCBI taxonomy): domain Eukaryota; kingdom Metazoa; phylum Chordata; class Mammalia; order Rodentia; family Pedetidae; genus Pedetes; species Pedetes capensis. Next base: position 36,957 of record VMDO01005669.1, on the reverse strand, counting down.
AATGTGAGTCTAACTCTATTGTATAGGGTGCAGACCAGCAGGGACAATTTCTTGATCCTCCCCATCCTAAGACTCCCACCTTTGTAAACCAGCCTTGGGGGAGTGGGATAGAGGGGAGATGAAAATCAGTAGCTCAGGCATGAATGAATTTCAAAACAGCAGAAAGTGACACGCAGATCTCTCCTGAGGGGTGGTCTCGGGTCTCAGTGCTGTACACACATTGGTTTGACCCCTGAAGAGACCCCATGAGGGAGGTCTCATCATTTTTCCTACAGGGAATGGATATACTGAGCTGGAAGTGACTCACCTGAGGTCACACAGCCAGTCAGTGCTGAGCCAGGATTCGAACTCAGGCCGGCTGGCCACAGCACCTGTACTCTCAAGGCTCCATGTCACATATCCCCTGCTTCCACAACTGCTTGCAGCTCATCTTCCTCCTCCTTGAAGGAGCTTCACGTTCTTCACGGAGATGGAAAAAAGCGATCGTAAAATTCCAGCGGAACCGCGCAAGACCCAGGATGGACAAAACGATCTTGAGCGTGTCATTGGTACCTTGAAATAGGTACAGCAATGCCTACCTCTGTGGGAAATAAAGACAGGAGACCAGGAAGGCGTGCAAAGGCCCTCGGGCAGGTTCGTTTCATCGCAGGGGGCGGATCAGCTGGGTCCTTGAACCTCCTGTCGTCATTCCTTCAGCACCAGCTGGAGCCTCGCCCACAGCAGGGGCCGGGCCGCAATGCGATGTGGACGCAGGTGGTGACATTTGCAGGCCTCCATCTTGCACTTCTGCGGGAGAGGTACCGGGCCCAGCAGCCCCTTGGGACCCTCGACGCAGCACGAGCGTCTTCAAATGCCTGGAAACCGCCGGCGTGCGTCATCGCTGCCCTTCCATTAAGGCGTAATTGCTATTACGGCAGGAAGCTGTGTTCTCTGGGGTCAGATTTACACGAAGCAGGAAACAGCCAGGCAACAGGCAGGACAGAGATGGGAGGAGGGAGGGAGTCGCGGGGGTGGGGGGGAACGATGCAGCCAAAGAGGCAGGCTGGATCCTGGGAGGACTCGCGGTGTGGGTTTTATGAGTCCAGACCTCGTTTACCTCGCCCACCCTGCTGTGCGCACGTACCATCCCCTGGAAATGCCAGCATCCGAGCCTCCCAACCACGGCCGCCGCGAGGACGTGAAAATGCAGCTGTGGGGCTGGGCAGTGCCAGGACTGAAGACTTTCTGGAGTCTGTAATATTCGCCCTAGGTGTGGGAAGCCAGGCAAACCCAGCCCAGGTCATCCTGCACAGCGGGGAGGTGGAGGCAGCCTTTTAACCTCAGGACTCCAGCTGCCTGTCCCGGCCCTACATCCCTCCAGATGTTGTTCATAACTCTGGCCCTTCTAGAGATGTCCAGATGTGCAAATGACCCTCTACTGGGTGGTCTACTTGCTCTGCTGTGCCCTCCAGAGATGGCCTGGGAGTTAGGGAAGATTGGCAACCCACAAGCTCCTGGGTTTTCTCCTGCAACCTCACTCGTGCTCCAGCCTGCTCGTGGGGCTAGGGCTTAGCTCAGCTGGTAGAGCGCCGCTCTGTGCTCTCGGAGACCCTGGGTTCGATCCCCAGCACCGCAAAAACTGGAGAAGGACCTGGCAACCCACTCGGGAAACAATCTATCATTGAAAACGCTATGAATGGCAGAGAACCACTGACATAGTGCCAGGCATGGCACAGTGTTGGGGAGTATTTTGTTCTGTTGTACATAGAGTCTCTATGAGCCGGACCTGACTAGACAGCACCTAACAACAACAGTCCACGCTTCTGCCCGACACGCTCTGTGTGTCAGCCTGGTGACTTTCCCCTGCTCCTTCCGGGCTCAGCTGAAACCCCGTTTCTTTTGTAAAACCTCACCAGTCTCCCATTCATCCCAAATCCCACAGAAGCAGTACCCCCCAGCTCAGAGTTACCCTACAAGGAGACAGGCCACAGCTCTGGCGATGATATTCTTTTGTGGCTGCTTCTCCAGGTCAACTTTGGGTCTATCCGGAGAGCAGTGGTTCTCAAAAGGCAGTCCCGGAACCCACAGCATCATCTCCAGAAGCTCCCAGGACCTCACGGAAAGCCCAGACCTGAATCACAGCAGGAGGAAGGGAACCGCACTGTCCCTAATGAGCCCCAGTGACTGGAAGACATCACAAGCCAGAGAAGCTCGGTGGCAGGGGGAGAAGGCAGTGCGTGACTGACTGAGCCAGAACAAATAATACAGAAAACAATCACAGAAAGTACAGTAGAAAAATGGATTTTTATTTGTTTTTGTGGTGCTGGGGTTTTTGTGGTGCAGGGTCTCACACAGGCTAGATGAGCGCTCTATCACTGAGCCACAACCCAGTGTAGCCGAAATGTTTCAATAGTGCTTTAAAGAAAAAGCAAGCTCTTGCTTCCCTGACCTGCTCTCAGACGTGACTGGCACTGCTTCCAATTCTTTCAGTTGCTTTTGTATGTATTTATTCCTATACTTAAAAACAGTCACATCTTGTATCACCTATTGATTCATGGGTCTTATTAAGACTGACCCTATGACTTCTTTTGGCCTGGGATTTAGCTCAGTTGGTAGAGAGATGGTCTGCAGTCTCTGAAGTCCTGGGTTCGATTCCCAGCACCGCAAAAATGGGAGAAGGACGTGGCAATCCACTCCCGAGGCAATCCCGAAACAATCAGCCGTTGGAAAACTCGTGAGGGTCACGATAAGCAGGACACAACTTGACGGCACCTAACAACAACAAAATGGTTTCTTTTGGATAAGGACTTTTGCTCATGTCCACCCCCTGCCCCAAGACCACCATGCAACACTAGGAGGCTCTAGAATCATGAGTGGGTCCACCACGTCTGTCACAGCCTGTTCTGCTGAATATCTCTCTGCTCCTTGGCTCTGGGAACTAGATAATATGAGAGATCCAACATTGTATACTGAATCACTATTACCAACTTAACACTCTACTAAGTTTTAAGTAGCTTAAATAAGAGAAAAAAATTGTTTACTTTTGGTTTTTCTCAACTGACAAAAATTCAGGAGCAAGTTCACAGCAGGCGTAGAAAATCCATGACTATCAAAGACCCAGATTCCTTCCCCCCTGTTTTAGTAGTGTTAATACAGCCCTCCCAATTCAAGGGAGTTGCCTGAGCTCCAGCCATCGTGTTTGCCTCCCAGTCATTAGAAAGAAGGGTGTTCCTACTCCATGTGAGGACATGTTCTGAAATTTGCATCTTTTTGTTTACATTCCTGGATTTAGTCACACAGCTGTCTATACCCACCTGTGAGAAAGGGTGGGAAATGCAGTCCTTTTTTACTGAAAGGCTACATGCCCTGCAGAAAAATTGGAGTTGTGAGATGAGGTAACAAAAGGAGAACTGAGTTGGGACGACTGCTAGGCCGGGCCACACCCCTTCATAGGTAGTTGGAGTTCATCGGACCTGGCACGACAGCCTTCTCGCCCTGGCAGAGAGCATGGTGGCCTCTGCCAGCACTGTCTCCCTCTTGCCCTCGCTCGTGGCACTCAGGGTGCCAACTCCTCCTGCCTCAGGGCCTCTGCTGCCCGTGACCACAGCAGCCCACCCACCTTGGAGTGATAACTCCATGTCATGCAATGACAGCTCTCGGCAGAGACTACCCCAGTCCTTGGGCAGAGGCTGTCAGATGGTCTCGCAGCTACAGGAGCCCCTGCCTACAGTGTCCACTGGCACTGTGAGCAGGCAGTGCCTCAGGCACTCGTGGCTCACTTGCCATCGGTCTTGCTGCACGTAAGCTCTAGGACACAGGAGCAGCATGGCTGTGCTCCTCACCCAGCACAAGAAGCCCTCTGAAATTCTGCAGCAGGAGCAGTCCCCTCCTCCCACATGGCTTCCCCAGCTCCAAGCCCATCACACCGCCTCTGGGGATTCACGGGGCGTGTGCATAGGCAGGTCCAGAGCATGGGGTTGGGAATTTGGCAACATAACCCTGGTGCTTGTATATGGCATGTAAATGAATTTATACTAAACACAGCAGTTAACAGTCGATAGTATGTTGTTGTTGTTGGGTGCCATGGAATCGGGTCCAACTCCTAGCAACCCTATGTACAACAGAATGAAACACTCTCCGATTCTGTGCCAAGCACACAATCTTTCATATGGTTAAGCTCATTGTTGCAAACACTGTGTCAATCCATCTAGTGGAGGGGCTTCCTTTTTTCATTGATCCATCACTCTTCTGAACATGATGTCCTCCTCCAGGTATTGGTCCCTCCTGATTACATGTCCAGAATGCATAACATGCAGTCAAGCCATCCTTGCTTCCAAGGAGCACTCTGGTTGCATTTTTTCTAGGACAGATCTATTGGTTCTTTGGCAGTCCATGGTATATTCAATATTTGTCTCCAGCACCCTAATTCAAAAGCATCAATTCTTCTCCTGTCTCCCTTATTCCATGTCCAGCTTTCATAACCATGTGATGGTATGACTGAAGATACTATGGCATGAGTTAAGTGCAACTCTGTCTTCAATGTGACCTCTTTACTTTTCAACACTTTAAAGAGGTCTTTTGCCACAGCTTTTCCCAATGCAATGCATCTTTTGATTTCTTGACTGTTGCTTCCATGGCTGTTGATTATAGAACCAAGTAAAGCAAAATTTTGGACACCACACCCTTAATCTTTTCTCCATTTAGCATGAAGTTGTGTACTGACCCAGTTGTAAGGATTTGTTTTGTGAATGTTGAGATGCAATCCATCCTAAAGGCTGTATTCTTTGATTTTCATCAGTAAATGTTTCAAATCCTCTTCACTTTTAGCAAGCAGAGTTGTGTCATCTGCATAATGTAGATTGCAAATGACTCTTCCTCCAATCCTGATCCCATATTCTTCTTTATAAAGTCCAGCCTCTCAGATTATTTGCTCAGCATAGAGATTGAAGAGGTATGGTGACACGGTACAGTCCTGATGCACACCTTTCCTGACTTTAAATCAGACAGCGTTTCCTTGTTCTGTTTCAATGACTACCTCCTGGTCCATGTACAGATTCCTCATGAGTACAATTAAGTAATCTGGTATTCCCGTTCTTCTCAATGCAATCCATAATTTGTTATGATTCACACAAATGCCTTTCCATATTAATAAAACATAGATATCTGTCTGGTAGTCTCTGCTTTTGGCTGATATCTATCTGACATCAGCAGTAATGTCCCTGGTTCCATGCCCTCCTGTGAATCTGATTTGATTTTCTGGCAGTTATCTGTCCAAATACCACAGTAGTCACCTTTGAATGATCTTTAGAAAAATTGTACTTGTGTGTGATATTAACGATATCATTTGATAATTTCCACATTCTATTGGATCGCCTTTCTTGGGAATAGGCACAAATATGGATCTCTTCCAGTCAGCCAGGTAGATGTCTTCCAAATCTCTTGGCATAAAAAAGTGAGCACCTCCAGTGCTGCGTCTGTTTGTTGAAACATCTCTATTGGTATTTCATCAATTCCTGGAGCCTTGTGTTTAACCAATTTCTTCAAGGCAGCTTCCACTTCTTCCTTCAGTGCCATTGGTTCCTGATCATATGCAACCTATTGAAATGGTTGGTCATCCACCAATTCTTTTTGGTATAGTGACTCTGTGTATTCCTTCCATCTTCTTTTCATGTTTCCTGCATCGTTTAATATTTTCCCTGTAGTATCTTTCCCTGTTGCCACTTGACACTTGATTATTTTCTTCAATTCCTTAAGCTTGAGAGAAACAGAGCATGCTCTTCCCTTTTGGTTTTCTATCTCCCTCTCTTTGCCCACAAACCCCCACAGTATAGCAAACTGACAGATATGTGGAGGCAGAAAGCATAGATACAGCTTATTAGAAGACATTAAGAAATAATTACAGAGAAGACCGAGGAGACCTGGAGAAGCTTCGGTAAATCTGCAAAGGAACTTGAAATAAACTGGTTTCCCAGGGTGAACTGTATAAGGACATTTCTATTTCCCAGGGAAAGGTAAAGTCAGAGAGCATAGATTTAGGCCGACTTACAGAGGGAAAAGTATCTTAGATAGAGAAGATGGTGGACCCTAGAGAAGGGAGAGGTGTGCACAGGGTTGGTAGAGAAAAAAGGGAAGAGAAAGGGGCAGGAAGTGGAGAGGAAGGAAGAAGAGATGGAAGGAAAAGAAAGCAGGCATCTGTGCCCCTAGTTTTACTCCAACTTGTTGTTGTTGTTAGGTGGCATCCAGTCGGATCTGACTCATAACGACCCACAAGGCGAAACACTATTGTCAGTGCTTCTCTGCTGTTCATAGGGTTTTCAATGGCAGATTGATTTTTGGGAGTGGGTTGCGGGGTCCATCTCCCAAGTCTACAGCACTTGGTGTTCCTAGGTGGTCTCCCATCCAAGTACTAACCAGGCCCGACCCTACTTAGCTTCCGAGATCTGACGGGATCGGATGCCACAGGGCTACAGCTACAGGCTTACTCCAACTAAGGCATGTTTAATGTGACATCAGCCCCAGGCACCCAGCTCTGGGCATCCAGTATGACATGAGCCCGGGGTTTTTGTTTTGCCAACGGATCAGTGGCTTGGATAGAGTGTGGAGACCATTAGAAAAATGTCCATCTGATGTTCTCAGGCATGCACATGGCTTCATCCATCATGGCCGGACAGCAGGAGTCAATTTTGGACCCCCTTTCTTCCATATTGCCTGCCAATGCTAAGCTAACCTAGCACCACTCCCGAGATGCCTCTCCTCTGGATGGCCCCCTGTGCCCAAGATAGGCAGCCTTCCCTGCCTGGTGCCACGCTCCTGGTGTCCTCAGCACTTCCTGCCACAGGAGTGTTGGCACTGGGGGAGTGTGTGGCGGCCCTTCTCTGAGCCTAAGTCCCTGCAGGGGAGGACCCATGTTGGATTTCTCCGTGCACACAGGGACAACCTAGTCCACTGTCAGGTCCCACGGCAGGACGACCTGACAGGAAGCAGGACTGTGAGTGCGGCCCAGGCTCACCCTGCCACCCGGGGTAGTCAGCAACCCCCTCACTTTCCCCCTCTGACAGTCTCTGGTTCTCCACCCCACCAGGCAACTCTGCGTGGGGGCATCTGAACGCCCCCTGGCAGGCTTCTCTCCATGGGCCAAGGGCTCAGGTTTCTTGGATTTTATTTTCCATTTAGAGATCAAAGGAACAGAAATGCTGGACTCCAGGCTCCCAGGCAAAACAAAACAAGGTGTCAGAGTGGAGGAACTTTTATTAACAGCACAGCTGGCTCTTCACTCCTATTGTAGGAACTGTAACATTGTTACGGAAAAAATATTTTGACAAGCATTGGAGAAGGAGTTGGAAACTTGCGAGCTGGCTCCTAAACCCCAGCAAGGGAGGACGCTGCCTTGGGAAGGGGGAGATTTTGCAGCGGCCAAAGCCCAATGGCTAACACAGTATTTACTAATACCTTGGTCTGCCCCCAGGAACGTGGACACTTTGAAGTGATGGAGGTGCGTGATTGCAAAAGAAGGGAAAGGACAACAGAGCCACCCTTGGCTGCAAAGCAGTGGAGGCGACCTGTTAGAAGGCGTATCAGTGAGATGGAAGGCGTGTCGCTGCTAAAAGAGAGCGCAGAAATAGCAGTGGCTTAAATCAGACAGAAATTTCTTTCTTTCTCCTGTGTTGCCAAAATGTTAGGGTGGTTTTCTTAGTCCATTTGGGCTGCTATAACAAAATACCTTACGCTGGCTAATTTATAGACAATAGAAGTTTATTTCTTGCGGTTCTGGAGGCTGGAAGTTCAAGATGGGAGCCAGCAGCTTTAGTGTCTGGTGAGGACTTTAACAATGGTGCCTAGTTGCTGTGCCCACGTGGTGGTGGTAGCGCAGATGGGCAAAAGAGGTCATACCAACCCCCTCAAGCCCTTTTGTGAAGACACTAATCCTGTCCACTAGGGAAGAGTTCTCATGCCCTGATAACCTCCACAAGGCCCCACTATTGCATTGGGGTGTTGGTGTCCACATGAATCTTGGAGGGCACAGCCATTCAAATCATAGTGAGGCTCTGCTCCATGAGGTCTGTGTCGGGGCCCAGCCGGGAGAAGGGGAGCCGAGGATGAAGGAGACAAAGAGGCCAATAGTGATGGTCTTGAGCTCCACTTTATTCTCAATACTCATGCTTATATAGTAACTCAAGGAGATACTAAAAATAGCTCACATAGGTATCGGCAGTGCAATGGACTTTGTAACAGTCATAAGGTTTACAATCAGTTTAGCTTTCCAGTAACAGATTAATCCTAAAGATACAATCAAGGAACAAAGTTCAGATCTATACTCATGTTAATATAGCAACTAAAGAGACAATCAAGGAACAAAGTTCAACAGAGCCTCTGATGTGCTGTTTCCTCATTCCACAGGTAGAAGAGCTTCCTACTATGGTCACGTCTGTCATGTAGCCATTTATGCAGGCATTGCCTTTTAACTCATGTTGGGCCTATGGCTCCCGACAGGTCTGCAGGCCCTGGTTTGTGAATTCCCTTCTTATCAGTGGTTGCCCTCAGCACATGGCCCAGGAAGCCATGCTCCATGGCCACAAGCCAGCCGCAGGGGGTAAGGAAGGTGTACACCCCACACACACACACCAGTCCACATCCATTGCCACAGGCTGGGAAAGGCCGTTGTATTCTGCTCAGCCCCTGGGCCGGCTATACAATCTACTGCCACACAGAGGAGACAGGGCTGCTGGGGAGGCAGAGGTCTCTGCCCCAGGTGAGATTGGGCAGCTCACAGGGGGGCAGCCAAGGCCCAGGGATCGGGCTGAGAAAACTGATAGAGGCTGAGAGTGGCCACAGGGCAGGACCCACAGCCACATCACACTCATGGACAGGCAGGCAAGGGCAGGCCACCACTGCTGCAGTTGGGGAGGTCGTCTCGTTATTTTGCTACATCTTTTAATTTGTCCTAGCCTCAGAACCATGTGGGACAGGTTCATTGGTATTGCTGTTTTCTAAAGTCATTGAAAGGTGAGAGAATTGCCCAGGGTGACACGATGCCTAGGGGCTGGGATTTATCTCAGTTGGTAGAGTGCTGCTGTGCAGTCTCTGAGGTTCCCAGTTTGATTCCCAGCACCACAAAAATGGCAGGAGGACGTGGCAATCCATTCCCAAGGCAATCCCAAAACAATCAGCCAGTGAAAACCCTATGAGGATTGCTATGGAGCTGGACACGACTCAGTGGCACCTAACAACAACAACAACAACAATAACAACAACATGATTATTAAGAAGTGTAATGGAATGCAGAGGGTTCACCCCTCAAGGGGTGCAAAATTGATAGGCCTGACCAGGAGCAAGCCCGGGCTAGCCTCCTGGAGAACTGGAGACTCCTTGCAGTCTGCATGAGAACTGAGGCTGCCAGCCCAGAGTCAGCACCAAGCCCCAGTTCTGAGGTGCAACAAAGCCCTATGAGGGGATTAAGGGGGCCTTACAGAGGAGCCACCTGCAGCTGTATCCCTGTGGCATCCAATCCCGTCAGATCTCAGAAGCTAAGCAGGGTTGAGCTTGGTTAGTGCTTGGATGGGAGGCCGCCTGGGAACACCAGGCGCTGTAGGCTTAGGAGGAGGACCTAACAACCCACTCCCAAAAAACAATCAGCCATTGAAAACCCTATGAATAGCAGAGAAGCACTTGCTGTACATAGGGTCCAATGTGTTTCACCTGTTGTACGTAGGGTCACTATGAGTCAGACTTGGTTGGGTGGTATCTAACAACAGCAGCAACAACAACAACAACAACAAAGGAACCACTGGGACAGCACAAGGAGTCCTTGCCCAGTGTTTGGCGTGAAGTATGGGGCAGGTTTCACACTACAAGTGACAGCAGTTCCAGAGCTTGGTGCCTGGAAGAGGGCTGCTTCCCTAACCCACAGAGGAGCAATGTGCCTGAGCTCTGGAGCCAGGCGGTGCCCTGGGGAAACTTGGGGTAGGCCAGGTGGATTGCGAGGTCACTGCCCTTGGAGGTTAGAGAGAGGGTGACTCATGCCATGCATCCCAGGACCTTCGGTGAGACTGTCACCTAAGGAAACCAGAAGCTCAAACGTGTGCCTAATGAACTTGTGGATCTGGCTAACGAGGTTCCCAAGCCGAATGCAGAAAGAGTCGATTGGCTTCTGTCTTGGATGATAAAGCACAGAAAGACCTAGTGGAGCGAAAGAGAGAATTACTCAGCTTGCAAGCCCAATTCAGAGGCAGTGTGGAGGAGCCAGAACCTGCCAAATTGAAAAATAGAACTGTGTCTTCTCCCTGCTCTCTCCTGGGAAAAGATTCCGAGTAAAAAATGGCCTTAGGGTTAACATCAAGTTAAAGAGGTGGCTGTAAACCCTTTGCGAAGACCTCAGCGTGATTTCTGGCAGTGCCTGCTCGGACCTCACAGCTACACAGAGGGCTTCGGAGAATCTTCTGAGGGCTGAGCTGTAGCAGCCCGACATGCCCAAAGCAGAGAGAGCTCCGTCTCGAAAAGGATTAGGTGGTTTCAGGGGCATTAAGTGGTCCCGCGTGTGATTCATGGAAAGCCCATAACATTCGAGAGACTTGTATTGGCAAGTGTACGGCGAGCTTGGATTAGAAAGGCCTGGCAGTGGAAAATGAACAGTCCTCTGGGCCCGCGGATGCATGAGCAGGAAGCAGGCCAAAAAAGCTACTCAGCTGGAAGCGTTTCTGATGAAAAGGAGGATCTCAGAAAGCAGAGGCAGGGGCCGGAGTGAAAGCTGAAAGGAACGATGGACTGGGAGTAACCCATGGAGGGAGAGCCAGGCCCTGATCAAGGAGCATCTTCTGTCCCCAGAGTAGGGGGACGCGACAAGATGTGCCTCGCTAGGTTTCAGAATTGCTGTGGACCAGCAATTATAGCAAGCATAACGTCGTCCGCTCTGTGGACTGCTTTGATGTCCTCACCCCGGGTATGTGAGGGTTAAGACAACCTGTCTTTCTAGATCACATGCCCTTGGACAAAAAGGAGCCTCGTCTGTGTCCGGATCTTATCTGATGAGACTTGGATGTCTACCCTGATGCTATAATTGGGGTCAGATTACGGGAGTGTGGGGAACGGTTTACACAATTTGCGATGGAAGGAAAGTGAATGATTAATGACCCGAAGGCAGATGTGGTAGAATTTTTAATGGCTGCCCACCTCTTTGTAGTGTGACTCTATCAAGTCTCCCACTCAGAAGTAGCCTGCCTTTGCATTCCTTCAAATCTAAGCTGGCGTGAGACTTGCTTTCACCAAGAGAATCTGGCAAGTGTGAGATTAGGTGGTTTTTGGAGGCTAGAAGGCAACAGGGCTGGGATTTAGCTCAGTGGATAGAGCGCTGCGCTGTAGCCTCTCAGGCCCCAAGTTTCAATTCCCAGCACCGCAAAAATGGGAGAAGGACCTGGCAATCCACTCCCAAGGAAATTCCGGAGCACTCAGCCATTGAAAACCCTATGAGGGTCGCTATGAGTTGGATACTGACTCGACGGAACCTAACAACAACAGAAGGCAACAAGACTTTGAACTGCTGCCTTTGCCCTCTCAGAACATGTATGAGGTCTGGAGCCGCAGCAGCCTGTTGTGACTCTGAGACCTCAAGTTTAAAAATAAAACCCAATAATCTGAGGATGCCCAAAGATTATAGCTCTGGGCTCTTCCAATGGCATTTTTGAGGGCTGAACTACCACGCTAATCACATACTGTAAGATGAGAAAAATCCCCTCCTATTTGTTTGGAGTCTGAATTTCAGGCCAAAGGTTCTCAAACTGTGGCGACTGCTTGCACAGCAGCATCAACATCATGAAGGGACTTGATGGGAAAGCATATTCTTGTGTCCCACTGAGATGGGTGGGTTCAGAACCCCTGAGCTCTCTGGGTTTTAACAAGTCCTCTGGGGACGCTCATGCACGTTGATGTTCAGAAACTCTTGGCTTAGCTACCTTGTTCATCACGTATGGCTTTACTTGCATCTGAGAGCAAACTTAATTGATGCCACACCTCTGAGCTTTTGCTCAGAGCTCTCTCCCTATGCAGTGTGCCCAATTTCCTTCTTCTCCGCCAGGGTTTGATCAAATAAATTAATTGTGATCCTAGAAGCCCAGAATGGCAGGAAATTCAGCTGTAGCAATTTGGCAAGGTGAATAATGATTTTCCAGATCAAGTCTCAGTGGTCTCAGAGGATTGGATGGAAGAGAAAAAGCTGTGAAATTGCCCCATTTAAAAAATGTACTGGTTCTAATTGAAAAGTCCCGAATCTGGGTTTGCCTCCCTCCTCATCACATTAGACCAGAAGGACCGATCAACACGCCCTGGAGCCTTCCTTCCGCAGCTGCAGACTCTGCAAGGCTTCTCTCATCCCAAGCTGAGCCTCTGCCTTAACCTCCACGGGCAGCTAGGATAGTCCAGGCAGACGCTGTAGTTGGGATGTTTTTGTTAGATTTTGCTGCCTGACAAACTGCAGTGAATCTCAGTAGCTTAAAGCGATGACTTTTTATTTTCCTAATTCTAGAGTTGACCAGCAGGGCTGGGATTTAGCTCAGTTGGTAGAGTGCCACTCTGCAGTCTCTGAGGTCTCGAGTTCGAGTCCCAGCACCACAAAAATGGGAGAAGGATGTGGCAATCCCGAAACAATCGGCCATTGAAAACCCTGTGAGGGTCGCTATGAGTCAGACAGGACTCGACTCGATGGCACCTAACAACAACAACATAGTTGATGGGCAGCCCCTCTGCTGGTCCTGCCTGTCTGTGGCTGGAGGGGCAGCTGTGATGCTGGGCCCTACTGTGTCCACGTGGTCTGTCACTTAGGCCTCTTTAGGGCATGGCAGTCCCGGGCAGGACACTGATCCCCAGCGCAGAGAGTCTGAACTCCCCCAGGAATTCCAAGCTTTCCTAGAAAGAACAATTCCACACCCTCTACTCCCAGCCCCAGGTCCCTGCACATTGTCACATACACACCCCGGGCTGTGCCCAGCTGTGAGACAGGCTGGAGAGTGGAATATTTGGCTTTCTTTCCCGGTAGTAGAGGCAGACAGGGCAAAGGGCGGCGGGGGGAGGGGAATGAGGCCACCGTCTGTGCAGCTGATGCCAAGACCCCTGCTTGCCAGAAAGTCTGTGGCCAAAGTGTCTGAATCCTGTCATGTCAGAATCAAGACGGAGACCTAAGAGGCATCTGATATCTGTTTATTATTTATTTCTGTAGTGGGGGGCTGACCCCAGGGTCTCTGACACCTTGCGAGTGCTCTACCACTAGGCTGCAGCCCCAGCCCCTTTTTCATTTTTTATCTTGAGACAGAGTTTTGCTAAATTATTCAGGCTGCCCCTGGCCTCCAACTTGAAGTCCTCCTGCCTCTGCCTCCCAAGTCTCTGGGATTACCAGTGTGCGCCACCATGCCCAGCTATAATTACTGTTTATTTATCTATGAATGTCAAGAGGGTACAGAAAGAACCAGAAGATGAGGCTGCATCTGCTTTTCACTTGGATGGCTTTGGACAAATCACTGCACCTCTCTGTGAAAAGAGCCAATAACCACAATTGAGTTGTTGTGAGCATTAAATGAAATACTTACCATGTGGGAAAGGCTCCTCCATGGGGCCTTTGACCCTGACAGGTATGATGGAATCGTTATTAGTCAAAGATCTATGTCCTACAACAGGATCTCTTCTCTTTTCTTCTTCCTTTCCTTCCTTCCTTCCTTCCTTCCTTTCTCTTTCTTTCTCTCTCTCTCTCTCTCTCTCTCTCTCTCTCTCTCTCTCTTTCTTTTGTGGTGCTTGTTGTTGTTAGGTGCCGTCGAGTTGGTAACCAACTCATAGCGACCCTCATAGGGTTTTGAATGGCTGACTATTTCGGGATTGCCTTGGGAGTGGATTGCCACACCCTTCTCCCATTTTGTGGTGCTGGGAATTGAACTCGGGACCTCAGAGACTGCAGAACAGCACTCTACCAACTGAGCTAAATCCCAGCCCTTTTGTGGTGCTAGAGGGTTTGAACTCAGGGCCTCGCACATGCTTTGCAAGCTGTCTACCACTGAGCTGCACCCCCAGGCAATTTTTACCTTTTATCTTGAGACAGAGTCTTGCTAGGCTGCTTCTGATCTCGAACTCATGATCCTCCTGCTTCTTCCTCATGAGTCGCTGGGATTACAGGCATGTGCCACCATACCCCGCTAGCATTCCTATTCTTTAGGTGGGAAAATGGAGGAACAGAGGGGCTTGGAAAGTGACTGGCTGATAACCAGAGAGAAGGGATTTAAACGGGGCATGGGGTATTAAACTGTTGAACTCCTAGAGGGTGTCCCTAATGGCCTCTCTAGGGTGCTGGGACAGAAAGATGAGCAGAAGCAGAACTCCCAACTCCACAGCTCAGCTCCCTTCCCATCCTGCCCTCAGGTCAGTGGTGGGCAGAGTCTGGAGGCCCTATGCATCCCCGTGGGGGCCCTGGCAAAGACCCAGCTGGAGCCAGCTTCCCTGGAGACGATGCCCTGCCCTGTGGCGCAGCCGGCTGAGTCCTACGGGGCTGCGGAGTGCAGAGCAGAGCCGCCTCCCACCTCCCGCCAGCCTAGCGCCTGCTCCTCCTCCAGCAGGCCCAGCAGGGTGCAGCCGGCTAGTGGGTAATTAGATGTGCATGGAGCACAGCTCCCTTGATGAGAAGGCCACTCCAGGGCAGGGACACTCAGGGGGTGGGTTGCTCAGACACCTGCTGCCACCAGCCTCAGGGCCCTGGGGGTCCAGACACCCCCCACCACCACCCGTCCAGGGCTCTTCGCCCTCTGTGCCAGCCCAGGCTGCAGACAGTGAGGTGCAGTGGGAGTAGAGCCCCTGCCCCTCCGGGTCCCCAGATGGCCACAGCAGAGAAAGAGGTGGACAGTCTGAAGCCCGAGCCTGCGCCCTCGCTCTTCTGCCTGCAGAGAAGCCCATGAGAGGGGCCAGTGGCGGGCTGGGCCAGCCCAGCGATGCTGGGGGTTTCGGGGGCTTGGAGAAGCCGCCCCTCCCCACGTAGGGTGGAAGGACGTCAGGTTCTTCCTAACCGGCCCCACATCTTGGCAGAAAGCCTTGCCCTTGGAAACGGCGGTCACTCTCCAGCCAGAGGGCTGCATTCCAGGAAGCTGCGGTACGCTCAGCCAAACACACCCCTCCCCGCAGCCCAGAGCTGGCACTGCAGCCCAAGGCGGTGACTCACGCCTTCTCCCCAGAGCAGACAAGGGAAGAGACATACTCCCCAGGCAGAAGCAGCCCCGTCGGGGAAGCCCCCATCTGGTGGTGGCAAACTGTCCATCTGGAAAAGGGGAGAATGTGCCAAGCGCGATAGCAGCTGGGCCCAAAGCGAGTGCCACCAACTCCAAAGATGGTCCTCAGGAGGGACAGGTCCCTACCAAATGTGGTTGGGAAATACTTCGTGTCCATAACCCTTCTAAAGAGGCACAGCCTAATTGGGTCTGAGAAGTCCCAGGAGTAAGGGCCTTTGACTTTATTTACCTGCATGTGTTCTGGGCATATTTCATCACACAGCATGTTTGTTGTTTAACCCCAGCAGTCATCAGAGGGCAGGAGTTTACCTCGAGAGCCAGCTTTGGAGGCACCAAGTCTCTTCCTTGACCCCAACAGGCCAAGCATCACTACTTGCCAAAGCTGATAACAACAAGCATTATTAGATGAAGGTTCTGGGGACCCAGCAGGCAAGAGGGGCTGGAAGGAGCCCCACTAGCACACCAAGGGAGAAGAACATGAGCCACAAAGGCCATGGGGAAGGGTCTCTCCAGTTCCAGGAAGCAGGGTGCTCTATCCCTCTTGGGATCTGATTTCCTCTCAGTGTTGCCTCACCTATAAGGGAGGAGGGATGCTGGGGGACCAAGTCCCCTTCCCAACACCAGCACGCATGGTCATTAGGGCTCAGGGGAACGCAAAGTGTGTCCTGCTGTGTCTAGCCTGGGAGCTAGGCTCCCACCTCTTGAGAAGTAGGCAGCCCACCTGGGATGTGAGGTGCTAACAGGTGATCCCAGCCTGGGTCTCCAGCCACAGAGCCCAGACGAGCCTCATATGGGAGCAATTAACTAGGGAGAGTGACCAGGGACCGAGAGAGTGCAGGGCTGAGGGCTGGGGGTGCAGGCAGCTCCCCAACAGAGTCACCCCACCCCTTCCTGTGGGATGTCAGCAGGATTCAGCCTAGGTCCTCAGATAAGTTGATTTCAGGCTCCGCCTCCCACGGGGAGCAGGGAGGCTCCCTCCACCCCACGGGGCAGCCACTCCTCCCATCTCCTGGCTTGTGCCGGTGAGTTGATGCCAGCCAGGAGCAAGGGAGGGAACTCTTCATGGACACGGTCCACACTTGGGTGAAAAATGAACAAAATCCGTGCAACCCACAGACAGCTGGGCATCATGGCTGTGGCCCAACCAGAGGTGACCCCATGAGGTGTGAGAGGGGCCCGAGGCTGACTGACGCCGGGAGCTGGGACAGGCTTTTGAGCAGCCACGTGCCTCGAGGGTGTCTGGTTGGTGGCCAAGTGAGGAGCACGTGGCTGAAGGATGTGTTGGGGCAGCCAGGTGGGGTCTGCAGGGCCCCTGCCTTAGCAGCGCCAGGCTCACCCACAGGGCTGGGGAGCATCCCAGGGCCAGCCCGGGTGTCACCAATGCACTCCAGGTGCCGCCTCAGTGCTGGGGAAGAGCCCAGGAGAGCCCTGGGTAGGGGCGGAGAGGCGGGAGGTGAAGGAAGGCGCCAGCCAGTGCGCTCTCTAGTGAGGTGGAGACAGGACACCCCAAGGCTCCTCATGCTCTCCTCCCTGGGGGGGCTCTGTATTCCCACCTATTGGAGCAAGTGCACGGCCCCAGGTGGTCTCTACCCTGCTGCCCTAGCGATACGTATTGAGTGTACTGGACCAGCCTGAGCTGCCCCATGGCCGAGCAGGAGGACTGGGGTCCACTGATGTGGGAGTCGCAGGCTGAGCATTACGAAGTTGCTCAAATCACAGGAGAGGAAAGAAAGACGAGAGCCCGTGGGACCTCCGTGTTATTTCTGCTTGATGGGGAGGAGCTTTGCAAGGCACTCGGCTGGGCCAGGCTCCTTGGTAGGCAGCTGAGCTGAGCATTAGCAGGCCGTATGGAGGAAAGTTGTTGTTAAGTGCTATGGAGTGGGCTCTGACTCCTAGCGTCCCTATGTACAATGGAACGAAACACTCATAGGGTTTTCAATGGCTAATTGTTTTGAGATTGTTTCAGGAGGGGGATGCCAGGTCCTTCTCCCATTTTGGGGGTGCTGGGAGTTGAACCCAGGGCCTAAGAGTGCACAGAGCAGCACTCTACCAACTGCGCTAAACCCCAGCCTGTAGGGAGGAAAAGGTAGTTGAATTGACTCCTGCCTTTCGCCCATGATAAATGAAGTCACGTGGGTCTCTGAGGACATTGGGAGGGCATTTTCTAAAGGGCCCCACACTCTAATCCAAGCTACTGAGCCATTTACAAAAGGAAGAGCCCAGCCTCACATCACATTGGTATCTGGAGCTGGGTGCTCAGGGCTGATGTCACACCAGGCAAGCCCTTGTTGTTGCTGTGAAGTGCCATTGAGTTGGTGTCCAACTCATAGTGACCCTATGTACAACAGGTGAAACAGTATTGTCAGTGCTTCTCTGTTGTTCATAGGGTTTTCTATGGTGGATTGATTTTTGGGAGTGGGCTGCCAGGTCCTTCTCCCAAGTCTACAGCACCTGGTATTCCCAGGAGCTCTCCCTTCCAAGGACTAACCAAGCCTTACCCTGCTTAGCTTCTGAGATCTGACAGGATCGGACGCCACAGGGGTATGGCTACAGGCTGGGCAAGCTCTTGTTTGGGTAAAACTAGGGGAAACATGCACCCCTCTCTATTTTCCTTTCTTCTTTTCTTCTTTCCTTTCCACTTTGTGGAAGGAGCCTTTCGCTCCTCTCTTCTTTCTCTAGCAACCACATGCATGCCTCTCCCTTCTCTGGGGCCCACCATCTTCTCTGTGCCTGAGGCACTTTTCCCTCTAGAAGCTGCTTAACTCTGTTCTCTCTGACTTCACCTTTCCCTGGGAAATAGAAATGTCCTTACGCAGATTCATCCGGTTTATTTCAAGTTCCTTTGCAACTTCTGTGTTGGGTATAAATTCATTTATACGCCGGATACAAGGACCAGGGTTATGTTGCCAAATTCCTGGCCCCGATCTCCGTGCTCCGGGTGAATCTCCGGTAACATCAGGACCTGGAGGTCCAAGGGCAGCCTTAGCTGTGACTCGCAAGGGAAACAGGAAAGCTCGCCCTGCTGCTTGGCAGGAAGCGTGAGCCGGAGGAGGTTATATTTGGACTGAGAGCGCTAGGGAGGGGACCCATGGGGCTCTGCACCTGCAATGCTGTTGGCTGCAGTGGGACTAGGTGCTGTTCAGCAGCGCCCCTAGCGGTGAGGAGGGGACCCGCCGTGGCGCCTCCCAGCCTGCGCCTGCCTCTTACTCTCTATTCTCACCAAGCCTCAGTTTCCTCATCTGTGCTGTGAAGAGAAAGAGGCCGCCCTAGGGGATAGAGATCTCAATGGAATGATGTAGGAAGGGTTTGCCACACAGCCGGTGCTCAGCAAATGGTAGGTGACATTATTTCTGCCGTCCAAGTCTCCTGGTGACACTTTTCAAAATAAGCATGGCCTGGCTTCACCGTACTTACACTAAAAAACTACTGTCTATTTGAAATTCAGTTTTTCCTGCACTCCCTGGTCTTGCTTGTTTGTTGTTTGGCTAAATCTCGAAAGCTGAGGTGGAGAGATGAACCCCACTCACCCAGCCCACTGGTCTGGGGTGGGGGGGCTGCCTTGTCAGTTCCCAGTCATTGGCTGAGTCGAGGCTGGTGAACTAGACCTTGGCTAGGTCTAGCGACCAGCTAGGGAGGCTTGGAGGGAGCCCAGACAAGGGGGGCTCCCTGAGCAGAGGTCCAGAGGTGGGACCTGGGGGACTGATTTGGTCACATAAGTGGCAGGTCCCAATCGAGGACCCCTCGCCCCCTGACCTGGGGAGCCCGGCTGTCTGTCCTGCTCCCTCAGTGGGGTGCCAGGGGGCAGGGAAGGACAGGCAGGGTTTGGCAGTCTGAGCAATGGGCCATGGTGGGCGGGGGACGCGGGCCAAGGTCTAGTTCACCAGCCTGGACTCAGCCAATGGCTGGGAGCTGACAAGGCAGCTCCCAAGGACCAGTGGGCTGGGGGAGTGGAGTTCATCTCTCCACCTCAGCTTTTGAGATTTAGCCAAAAAACAAACAAGCAAGACCAAGGAGCACAGGGAAAACTGAATTTCAAATAGACAGGAGTTTTTTAGTGTAAGTACGGTGAAGCCAGGCCATGCTTATTTTGAAAAGTGCCTCCTTGGTCATCTGGAACATGAACATAACTGGTATGCAGGCTGCAGGCCTTGAGGTCCCAGTACAGCTTTAAACTGAGAAGCCCAAGGCACCACGGACCTGGTCTGAAACCCAGCAGGACCCTTGGGCCTGGCCCCATTGCTCCGCAGGAAGTTCCAGGGCCAAGGGCCATACCTATCTCCCCTCTGCCCAGCATCACACTGGCCTTTACCCCAGCCCTCTTGTTCCCACTTTCAGACCTTTGCCCTGGCCCCTCCCCTGTTCCTGGCCTCTGTGCTCACTTTCCTGCTAGGTAGAGTGGCCTCCATCCATGCCTGCCCCTCCCACAAGGCTCCATTTACACTGGGAGGATTTCTTGAGGCCCCAACCACTCCTCCTCCACTGCACGCAGATGTCATTTGACTTGTGAGACCCTCGTCTCTGTTCCCACTTCTGCCTTGGCTCATTTTGTGCCTGGGCGCCAGCCCCAGTCTGGCACTGTCGGGTGGTCCTTGCCCCAGTTCGCATCCTCTTCTCTTTCTAGCATTCCTCCTCCCTGCCCCCACCATTCCTATGGATGAATAGGCGTTCTCCCAGATACTGAGGGAGGCAAAGAAGACTCGCTCGCTCACTGCGTGGTCCCTGAGGCAGAAAGCCCACTAACAAGCCACCAGCCTGGCTCTGCCTGCAAGAGCTCATGGCCACCGTCCAGAGGTGGGGGGGGGGGAAGGGGCCTGAGATCTTGTTCTTAACACTCTCAGACTGCCTGAGAGGAGCCTCAGCCTCCTCTCCCCTCACCAGGCTGCCCTGGGTGGCCAGGGCCAGGCTGTGGCTTCCCATCTTCTGTCCCCAGTAGCTCACACAACTGCCTATAGCCAGAGCGCACCAATTACCCATGGGGCGGATGAATGAGTAACTGGCATGCTTCCCCACGTTGCATGTGGTTTCCACGAGCTTCGGGGGAGGGGAGAGAGGTGATGGCAGCAGATGGCCATTGGGACCAGGAATGGCAGGGGGAGGGGGGAGGAGTGCTGGAAAGAGAAGAGGACACGAACTGGGGGAACGGGGCTGGAGCCACAGCCTCGCTTCTCTCTACTGACGTCATCTTGGACCCAACCCAGGGGCCTGGGCGATCACAAATTCTGTGTCCCCAGGCTGGCAGTATCATCGGATTTTGAACGAATTACAGAATTAAGCGGGGATGGCCTGCTCGGTCTTTGGCACCGGATAGCAGCAGAGTGGGGAGCGTGTGCCGGGGCTGGGCATGCAACCTGCGGAAGGTCAGCTGGGGTGGACCATGGCGTGCTCCCCCAGATGGTGGGGGATCTCACAGGCAGGAGGTGGAGCAGGGGGCCCCAGACACAGAGCCCGAGGCCTCTGACAATTTTCCAATGGTGCCACCATGGGCGGGGTGGGGCTGGGGGAGGCAGCTGGCAGATGTGTGCTGCCAGAAGGTGTTGCTAGCACCTCGGCTGGGGACCAGATTACACCCAGCATCCCGGGTGGTTGGCAACAGGCATAGAGAGAAGCCAGGAGGTGGGAATGAGCGGGACTCTCGGATCGGGGAGGAGAGGCTGGGTGCGCGGGAGGAGTATGTTTGTGAATTAGAGAAGGATTCTCTTTGCAGCCTAAGCTCATGCCACCTGTAGGGGACGTGGGGTGCATTTGTTGCTCAGCATTCATCTTCCTTCCTCCGGGGACCCTCAGTCTGCTCTTGTGTGATCCAGGCAGAGCTGACCAGGGCCCCCAGCACAGGGCCTGGCTCAGGGCTGGGTGGCCAATCAGACTCAGCCCTGGGACTTTGGCTGGGATTCCTGGGAAAGAGATAGTGTGTCCCAATTCGGGGGTGGGGGGTGGGGAGCAGGAGGGAAGGAACCCCTGACATGTGGACAGACTCTATCTCAGGATGAGGCCAGGGCCAAGAAAGCAGAACGAGAGAGATGGAGCAAGAAAAAATAAATCTAAAGGACATCATCTGAGCACCTGGATCCTGCTATGCCTGAAACCAGCCTTCTGGACTCTTTGGATGACATGAACAAAAAATATTCCCTTGAGCTGAGTGTCCATCATTTGCAGCCTAAGGAACTGATTAATTATATTCACTCTTACACTCCAGACACAGGAGCTGAGGTGCAAAGTCCCCCTCCAGAGTGTTACTCAGACAGTAACCTCTACCAGGATCGCCATCTGCACCTCACAGGCTCCTGCTAAAACCTTCCTGTGCCCTTCATCCAAACCTCCAGAAGCGTCACAAAGTGCTGTACTCAACCTGCTTTTGTCCTGGGCCCCTGCAGTGCCCTGAGACTGCTCTATTTTTGTACTAACTCTCTCTGCACTGAGCCCAGGCTCTGCCAGGAGCTAAACAGGTGGTGTCTTCCCATCTCCATTTCACAGGAGGGCAGCAGCTGGGCCAGCCTGGGGGGGGCTCCATGGCAAGGCTGGGAAGCAGGGTGGGCTTGCAGGGCTCCATCTCTGGCCACTGCACGGCTGGCCCTGGGCTTTGCTGGTCTGCTGTGATAGTTCTCCACCTTTCCTCGCAAGGGCTGAGATGGAGATTGTTGAGCGAAAGCACGTGCACTCTGGAGTGACCCCGCTTGGGTCCTAATTCAGTCTCTTCTAAGCAGCAGCTGTTAACCCTGGGCAAACAGACCCAGGGAGCACACCTCCTCTTTTTTTTTTTTTTATTGTGATAAAGTGCACTTAATGTAAAATTTGCCACTTTAGCCATTTTTAAGCGTGCAGTTCAGGGGCATTAAGTGCATTCCCATTATTCTGCAACCCTCAGCACCGTCCACATCCAGAACTCTCTTTAATGTATCAAGTGGATGCCCTGCCCATTACACAACCTCCCACCCTCCCTGCCCCCAGCCCCTGCACTCCCATTCTGCTTTCTGTCGCTATACATTTGATCACTGTAGGTTCTTCATCAAAGTGGGATTACACAGTAGTTGTCCTGTTGTGACTGGCTTATTTGACACAATGTAATGTCCTCAAGGTCTCAAGTTCATCTGCATTATCACGCGTCTCAGAAATGTCTTCCTTTTTGAGGCTGAATAATATTCCATCATACTCATTGGACGCTCTCAGACTGAGGCTGGAGCCGGCCTCCCCTGCTCTGTCTGCCACCAGGACGGGGCTCTGGCCAGCCTGTGCCACACTTAGCCTCCACTGGAGAGAAGGGCAGGGCCATGTTGAGGCCCAGCATCTGCACTACTCCCCCTTGCAAACAATTGTCCCCCAGGGAGAAGCAGAGAGCGTGGGATTGGTGGAACCGCCCCACATTCTGTGGCCCATGGCAGGAGATCGAATGGCACTTCCGGTCCCTCTGCCATCTGAGGGCACCAGCTTGGAGCCAGGAGCTGTGCTGGGAGCTGGCACATCACCTGCCAGCCAAGCCAGCTGGCCTCCCGGCTGCCAAGGAGCTGCTGCCCTTGGGGCCGGCAGGGCGGGCCACAGGAGGAAACGTGCCATCCGGACGCTCTTGGCTGAGCCTCGATGACAGGGTGGAGTACTTCCAGGGTACTGCAGGGAGAGAATTTAAACCCCTAGCGCCAGCTCCAGGAGCTGCCTGTGGGACCCCAGGGAGGAAGGACTCAGTCCAAGGATGCTTCAGGCCCCAGGCTGCTGGCTCAGGACCCCTCATGCTCTGGGCGCTGAGTGGCAGAATTCCAGAACCTCTTGGGCAGGTGCGTGGACAGTGTAGGCACGGAGCTGGGCATTGGGGGAGGAGGGCGAGAAAGAGAGAGTGGTGCGCTGCAGACCCCCTGTGGGTGGTGCACGAATTTAGGCGATGTCTGGACACCTGCAAGATTCTGCAACCTGGAGGACCACCCGGCAGTCTCCTGTCTGCCGTTGAACATTCTGAAAATGAGAATCTATGTCTGCCACTTCACACACTCAGCCAAGAGGTGGAGAGGTGAGGACGGATGGCTGAGGACAGTCATCCAAGGGGCTGAGGTGGGGGGACACGCCATTCGTGGTGCTGGGGGTGAGGGCGACACGCTGCTCTCCATGCCATGGCCACTGGAAATGAGCATGGCATGCAGGCTGCAGGGGACGGGAGGACAGTCTCCCCTCTCACTGTCTCCCCCTGTGACTCTGCACAGTGCCTTCCTGAGGGAGGAAGCCCACTGTCCTGCCTGATAATGTGAGGCCCGACCAGGGACCTGCCTGGGACAACGGGATGTCAGAGGGCGTAAAGGGAGGTATTAAATGTGCTTCTCCCATCTGCCAGGAGAAGAGTGTGCCCCAAACTGAGACTAGACCAAGTAAAACAAGGAAACAGATACATCTGCCCTGAACCCCTAGCCCAAGCCACATATGACCGCACTGAGCAGAGACCAGCCAGACACCAGCCAACTCCAGACCCAGCCGTGAGAAAAACACATATTCATTCCAGCGGCCATTGCTATTGTGCTGTTCGTTCCTCAGCATTATCACAGCAAAGCTGACTACTGCACCACACCTATGTGCTCATGTGTGTTTAAATCACAGCAGTGCAAGCCCACCCACAAACATCTGCCAGCTGCCTGTCACAGACACACAAATGCAAACCAAAATGCACCTGCAAATCCTCCTGGATGGCTGGGAGACTAGGAAATCCCACACTGCTGTTGCAGCCTTTGCAGGCCACCCTGCTGGCCCTCATCCCTAACCCCAGGCCAGGACTCAAGCTCTTCTTTCTCTAAGCAAGTACCTGGGAGAAACTGAGGGAGGGCCATGCCTGGCTCCTCTCTATGTTCTGACAGTATCTAGGATGGAGCTTGGCATTGGAATTTGCTGGATTGACATGATCCAACAATCTGTGGGGCGTTTTCCCTCTGGAGCTTGAGGTTTTGTGGTCCCTGTCAGCTCTGGAATCCCAGGACACTCTTAGCCCACACTGTTAGCCACGGGCTGCAGGGACTGTGCTTAGCAAGAGACCCAGCCCTGGGGCCCTATGCTGCAGCCAGAGGAATCCTCCCTCTGCCTGAGTGTGGGGAGCCCCAGGGACCCCCCTGACACTCTGCCTCAGCCTCAGCATCCATCTCTGACCCACAGAGCCAAGACCTTAGCATCTGGAAGCGACAGAATTGGGCTCTTGTGTCAGATGCTTAGCCCAGTCCTCACTGGCCCTAGATTGCTATGTGACCTTGGGCAAGTGACTTCACCCCTCTGGGCAACATTTCTTACTCTGTGTCCTATTTGAAGCCAGCTGTTCGTTTGAGCCTCCCATGGTGGACACCTCACCCACTAACACTCCACACCACTTCCCTCTCTGTGCCCTCTTCACCCCTATGTCCTCTCTCCTGGGTCCTTTTAACAGCATACAAAGATGTTCTGATTTCACCACCTTAACCCAAACCAACGGCCAGAAGCCCTTCCGCACCACCTCCCTGCACACCTGCTTCTGCAGCTGCCCTTTACAGCAAGCACCTTGGACAGCAGCCAGGTCTCCGCTTCCGCTCTCAGCCTCCTCCGGCCTCGAGTCAGGAGCGTTCCCTCCCTTGACTCCACCAAAAGCACCTTGCCCGGGCCCCCGATGGCCTGGGTTGCTGGACCCAGGGTCATGTCTCAGGCTGCATCGCACTGGCCTTCATCACCAGCAGATCGCTCTAGCGGCCTCCCCCCATGAGGGGGCCCCAAAGGTCCTGGTTTCCCACCTGCCTCCTGCTGGGCCCCTCCTCACCTGCCAGCTTCTGACACCGGATGGCCAGAGCCCAGGGCTCTGTTGGCTCCTCCCTGTCTACACTCACTTCCTGGGGGTTCACAGATAGCAACATAGCTTAGAGGGGCAGATGCTTGCTGCACCTGTGGCCGATAGGCGCCTGGCATCAGCCGCCTCGGGGCCAACAGCTTAGTAAGTGAAAGGAGCACCTCCTTCTGTGGCCTTCACAACTTTCTGCTCCTGCCCACCCCTCCCATTCCTCCGCAACTCTCTAATCTCCTCACTTCCTCCTCTCCCCCTTCCAGGGGTCCCCTGAATGGCCCCTTTCTGCCCCAGATTGCCCACCCCACCCACAGGGGAGGTCCTGGGGCCCCTGACTCAGCTCCCACCCCTCTCACCCTTGCAAACTCTGCTCCTTCATGGTCTGCATCCTATCTGGAGAGCAGTGCTCCAACCTCACCTCCTCCTGCCTGCACCACTGTAAATTGCAAATCCCCGCAACCACCTCTTGCCAGCCCCCAGCTTAATGGTCCTCCATTCTTCCTGTCGCCACAGCCACCTCTTGCCAGGCCCTGCCTAACTGCCCTCCATTCTTCCTATTAATTGTTTTATTGCTGGTTTCTACCACAGAACGGCACACCAACACAGTCTGTGTTTGTGGCTTTGTGTGTCTGCGGGTTTTTGTGTTTGTGTGTATTTGTTTCTGTGTGTGTTGTGTTTGTGTGTTTGTTTGTGTGTTTGTGTGTATATCTTTGTGTGTGTTTGTATTTGTGTGTTTGTGTTTTCATGTGTTTCTGTGTGTTTGGGAGCTTGTGTTTGTGTGTGTGTTTGTGTGATTTTGTGTGTTTCTATGTGAGTTTGTGTGTGTGTTTGTGCATTTGGGTATGTTTTTATGTTTTCGTGAGTGTATTTGTGTGTGTTTGTGGGTATGTGTTTGTGGGTATGTTATTCTGTGTGTGTTTGTGTGTGTGTATGTTTGTTGATGTGTTAGTCTGTTTGTATGTTTGTGTCTGTTTTGTTGTGTGTTTGTGTGCCATTTGAGTGCTTTTGTGTGTGTTTGTGTGTATTTGTGTGTTTGTATACTTGTGTCTGTCTTTATGTGTCTTTGTGTGTTTGTGGGTTTGTGTGTCTTTGTGTATATTGTGTTTGTGTGTTTGTAGATGTTAGCATGTGTTTGTGTTTGTATTTGTGTTTGTGTGTATTTGCGTCTTTGTGTTTGTGTGCCTTTGTGTGTTTGGGTATTTTGTGTTTGTGTGTTTGTATGTGTATGTTTCTGTGTACGTGTTTGTGCTGTGTGTATCTCTGTGTGTGTTTGTGTGTTTGTGGGTGTTTGCATGTTTTTGTATGTTTGTTTCTGTGTTTGTGTGTCTTTCTAAATTTGTGTGTTTTGTGTGGTTGTATGTCTTTGTGTGGCTCTGTGATTGCTGTCGTGTGTATTGTTTGTGTGTGTTTGTGTATATTTTTGAGTTTGTGTGTTTATGGGTGTTGATGTGTGTTGTATTTGTATGTTTTTGTGTGGTTGTGTGGTTGTGTGTCTGTTTGTGTGTTCATGTTTCTATGTTTGTATATCATTCTGTGTTGTGTGTGTTTGTATGCCTTTGTGTTTGTGTTTGTGTGTTGTGTGCTTATGTGTGTTGTTTGTGTGTTTGTGTGTTGTGTGTGCACATTTGTGTGTGTTGTGTGTTTGTGTGCTTGTGTGTGTTTGTATCTGTGTTCGTGTGTCCTTGTGTGTTTGTGTAGTGCGTGTTTGTGTATTTGTGTATGTTTTTGTGTTTGTGTATCTGTGTTTTGTGTCTTTGTGTGTGTCTTTGTGTGTTTGTGGTGTTTATGTCTGTGTGTGCTGTGCATTTGTGTGCCTTTGTGTGTTAGTGTGTTAATGTGTTAGTGGGTGTATCTATTTGTGTATTTTGTGTGTTTGTGTGTTGTGTGTTTGAATGTTTGTGTTCTTGTGTGTGTCTATGCGTTCGTATATTTGTTTCTGTATTTGTGTTTTGTGTGTTTGTGTATGTTTTGTGTTTGTGTTATGTGTTTGTGTGTCATTGTGTGTTTGTGCATTGGCATATGGTTGTGTGGTTGTGTGTTACTGTGTCTGTGTTTGTGCTCATGTTTCTCTTTGTGCCTGTATTGCGTTGCGTTTGTGTGCTTGTGTTTCTGTCTTTGTATGTTTTTGTGTTCATGTGTGTTTGTGTTTGTGTGTCTTTGTGTGTTTGTGTGTCTTTGTGTTTGTGTTATGTGTTTATGTGTGTTTGTGTGCTTGTGTGATTTGCATGTGTTTGCATTGTGTTTTTGTGTCTTTGTGTGTTCGTATGTCTTTGTGTGTGGTGTGTTTGTGTGTCTGTGTGTGCTTCTCTGTCTTTGTGCATTTGTGTATTGTGTGTTTGTATGTGTATGTCTTCGTGTTTGTGTGTGTCTTTCCTCATGTGTCTGTGTGTGTGGTGTGTTTTGCATCTATGTGTGCTGTGTGTCTTTGTGTGTGCTTGTGTTTGCTTGTGTGTTTGTCTTTGGGTGTCTTTGTGTGTTTGTGTGTATTTGTGTGTGTTTTTCTGTTGCTGTATGGTTGTGTTTGTGGTTGTGTGTTTGTGTTCATGTTTCTGTGTTTTGTGTCTTTCTGTCTTGTGTGTTTGTGTGTTTTTGTGTCTTTGTACTTTTGTGTTTGTGTGTGTTTGTATGTGTTTGTATGTCTCTGTGTCTTTGTGTGTTGTGTGTGTGTTTGTGTGTTGGTTTTTGGTTGTGTAGTTGTTTGTGTTTGTGTGTCTATGTGGTTTGTGTGTTTGTGTTTCTGTGTGTCTTTTGTGTTTGTGTCTCTCTGTGTTGTGTGTTTGTATGTGTTTATGTATGTTTTTGTTTTTGTATGTCTCTGTGTTTTTGTGCTTGTGCATTGGTGTTTGTGTGCTTGTGTGTTTGTGTCTTTGTGCATGTGTGTTTGTGTGTCTTTGTGTGTGTATTGTGTGTTTGTGTTTGTGTATGTTTTGTGTTAGGGTGTGTTTTTGTTGCTGTGCTGCCTTTGTGTGCATTTGTGTTTGTGTGGTTGTGTTTGTGAGTATGTTTGTGTGTTCATATTTCTGTTTGTGCCTTTCTGGTTGTGTCTTCTGTGTTGTGTGTGTGTTTGTGTTTCTGTATGTTTTGTGTTTGTGTGGGTTTGCTCTTGTGTGCTTGTGTGTTTCTGTATGTTTGGTGTTTGTGTAGGTTTGTTCTTGTGTATTTGTGCTTGTGTTTTTGTGTGTGTCTTTGTGTTTGTGTGTTTTTGTGTGTTTTTGTGTGCATTTGCATGTGTGATTGTGTTTGTGGCTTTTGTCAGTTTATGTGTTTGTGTGTGCTCTGTTTGTGTGTGTGTTTCTGTCTTGTGGGTTTGAGTTTGTGGATGTCCATGTGTTTGTGTGTCTGTGTGTTTGTGTGTGTTTGTGCGTCTATATGTCTCTGTGTGTTTTGTGTTTTGTGTGTGTTTGTTTTTCTGTGTTTGTGTCTTTGTGTGTGCTTGTGTGTGTTTGTGTTTGTGTGTTTGTGCTTGTATGTTTCCTGTGATTATGTGTGTTTGTATATGTTTGTGGGTGTGTAGTCTGTGCGTTTTTGTGTTTCTGTGTGTCTGTGTGTTTGTGTTTTGTGTGTTTCTGTTTGTGATTTTGTGTTTGCGTGTTCGTGTGTATTTGTGTTTGTGTTTGTGTGTCTTTGTGTGAATGTGTGTTGTGTTTGCTTGTCCTTGTGTTTGTGTGTTTGTGAGTTTGTATGTGTTGTGTTTGTATGGCTTTGTTTGTGTGTGTCTTTGTATGTGTGTGTCTATGTGTTTGTGTTTTTGTTTCTGTTTGTGTCTTCCTATGTTTGTGTGTTTTGTGTGGTTGTGGGTGTTTTTGTGTAGTTGTGTGTATTTGTATTTTTGTGTGTCTGTGTGTCTTTGTATATGTTTTGGGTTTGTGTGTTTGTGTTTGTTATTGTGTGTTTGTGTGTATCTGTGTGTTTGTGTGGTTTGTGGATTTGTGTTTCCGTGTGTGTTCGTATCTCAGTGTTTGTGTGTCTTTCTGTGCTATGTATTTGTGTGCTTGTGTTTGTGTGTATTTGTGTTTGTGTTTTGTGTGTGGTGTGTTTGTGTCTTTGTGTGTCATTATGTGTTTGTGTGTTTGCCCTTTTGTGTTTGTGTGTTTGTGCTAGTGTGTTTTTATGTGTGTTAGTGTGTGCTTGTGTGTATGTGTGTGTTTGTGGTAGTGTTTTTATGTGTTTGTGTGTGATCGCGTTTCTGATTTTGTGTGTGTTTATGCTGTTGTGTGTACGTGTTTGTGTGTGTTTGTGTGTTTGTGTCTTTGTATGTCTGTGTGTCTGTGGACTGAGAGGGTCAGGATTGTTGGGTGTTTTTATTTTATTTTATTATTTTATTTACTGTAGTACTAGGGGATTGAACCCAGGGCCTCACACATGCTAGGCAAACACTCTACCACAAAGCTGCACCCCAAGCCCCTTTTTTATTTTTGGTCTTGCTAAGTTGCACTGGCTGCCTCTGGCCTGGAACGTGTGATCCTCCTGCCTCAGCCTTCTGAGTCACTAGGATTACAGGTATGCACCACAGAGCTGGGCTTGTTATTATTATTATTTTTAATCATTACACCAAGAATACAGTTGATGATCAAGAACTACTTGTTAATAAACCAGTGAGTGATGAGGCCAGGTGTGCCCCTGCCTCTCAGAGCTCCCGGTTAATGAGGGCGCTCGGGACAGGCGTTTATCCCTGGCGCAGGGCACGGAGATCAGCAGCTGAGAGACTATTTTTGCCTCCATCACCCTCGTTCCTTTTCACAGATGGAGAGATCGGGGCTAAGAATCGCACACACAGCCTGGCTCAGGCTTCCAGGGAGCATCTGCCAAAGACCGCCCCCCCAGGACCAGCCTCCCTTGGTGACAGATGGGCCACACCCTGCCCCAAGACCCCCACACCTCAAGCAGAGCTTCAGAAAGTACCAGGTTAAGATAGAGCCTTCATAGCTCTGCCTAGTGATTTTTGTTGGGGGTACTGTGGGGGCTGAACCCCAGGCCTCCCACATACTTTGCAAGTCTCTATCGCTGGGCTGCACCTCACACATTTTTTCCTTGTTCTTCTTGAGACAAGATCTAAGTTACGCAGGCTGCCTCTGGCCTTGAACCTGCGAACCGCCTGCCTCTGCCTCCGGAGTCCCTGCGATTATAGGCGTGCGCTGCCCCTGCACCCAGCTAGGTCTAGGGGCTTCAAGCCACTTTGTTATGTTCAGTGCAAGGGTCCTGAAGAAACACGAAACAGGGCAGAGGGAAGAGGCTGTTCCAAGTGGAACAACCCAAGGGAAGTTCCCCCTGCTCTGTGCATCCCACAGAGAGCAACCAAGGGAGATGGGGCCCTGTCCTGGGGTGCAGGGGAGGGCGCTCCCTGACGGGCCACTCAGACTCTCAGCTTCAATCTTCATTCTCTTTTTCTCCTCCCCTCCCGTCTTCCTCTCCTCCTTCTCTCCTCTTCTCTTCTTCTCTCCTCTCCCTCCTCTCCCCTCCCCTCCTCTTCCCTTCCCTCCTCTCCTCTCTTCTCTTCTCTTTCTCTCTCTCCCTTTCTGTGGTACTTGAAAGCTGAACCCAGGGACTTTGCACATACTTTGCAAGTGCTCTGCCTCTGGGCTACTCCCCTGGTCCATTTATCTATTTTTTAAACTTTGAGTCAGGGTCTGGCTGAGTTACACAAGCTGCCTCTGGCCTTGAACCCGTGATCCTCCTGGCTCCACCTCCCGAGTCCCTGGGATGAAACCACAGGCATGCACCACCGCACTGGGCGCCAACCTTCATTTTCAAACGGTCCACGTTCCTCCTCTTCCAAGTGCCTCGATCCATCCAGCCCACTTAATTGAAGCCAATTATTTCATACAAAGGAACAGAGAATGATGTGTCTATTCATGTCTTTGTCCCAACCACGGGGCCCTGAACAAGATGCCAGGCTGCCTTTGTCTCTGGAGATGCTCATTAGAGACCAGCTGAGCCTCGCCTGCGGGGTGAGCCAGGGCGGGGTGGGGCACAGCGCTGTGGCCAGAGCCATTTGTTAAGGCCTTCTGGAGCGGAGCCCTGGCTGTGGGTACAGAGCTCTTGGCAAGGGACAGAGCATCTGCAAACTCAGGAGTCCATGGAGGAGAAAAAGCCACTGGGAACTTGGAAAAGCCATTCCCCTGGAAGGCCCACTGTCACGACCCGTGAATGGGTGACAATGGAACCTGTAAGTTAATATCCTCGGAGGATGTCACCCAGTACCTGGTGTGCGGCACACGCTAGTATTCGCTACAACGATTCCTTGATGGTGACTGTTCCCTTATTATCATTAAAACATTAAAAGTGTGGTTTGCTTCCGAGGCAGCAGATGTGGGATTGAGCTTGGCCTTGCCTCGAACATGCTGTGTGACCTTGGGCATGTTGTGTGGCCTCTCAGAACCTCGTTCCTTGCTGTAAATTGGCTACCATAGTTGTAAGGCCTGCTGGTCAAAAGGGCTGCTGGGAGAAGGACTGAAAGCCTTCAATGTGAACTTCGCAAGACAGCCAGGTGTGGGCCAGGTGCTCAGAAGGTGGCAGGCTGTACCTGCCAAGATACTGCGCCCGCAGCCACCAAGATGGCAGAGGAACGGGAAGCTCTACGTTGGCTTCGGCGCTGCAGCCCTGCTTCCTGGGGGGACCACATGGGTGCTCACCTCCTTTGGGCCTCAGTTCCTATCTGCAAAGTTAGAGTAGTGATGGCACCTGCACGAAGATAGAGCTCTGCCTGGCGCACACCTGTTGTCCGGGTGCTCAGGCAGCTGAGGCAGGAGGATTGAGAGGTCAGGGCCGGCTTGGACTATGGAGTGAGCCAGCCTGGGCTACATAGTGAGACCCTGTCTCAAAAATACAAAAAATGAAAAACAAAAATCAAAGGAGGAAGAAAGGGGGAGGAGGGAGGAAGGGAAGAAGGAAGGAGGGAAAGAAGGAAAGGAAGGAAGAAAGGAAGGAAGGAAGGAAGGAAGGAAGGAAGGAAGGAAGGAAGTCCCAGAGCAGGGCTCAGCCGTCTTTAACAAGTGCACACAAAGGCTTCAACAGCACATCCATCCCATCGTGTGCTGAGCTTTGCAAATTCATTTCGGTGCATTGACTCTTCCCACCCTCCCACCCCCACTGAGCTCCTCAAGGGGAAAGGAACTGGGCTAAGACCAATGATGTAATGGCCGGCTCAAACAGGATGTACCCACTCGGTTGCATCAGGAGCCAACCTCTGCTTTTAACCATGGTCCCCTCCACCGTCCCACCCCCCACTCACCTCCAGTCAGGAAGTGATTCTCTGCCTGAATCCAGTGGAGGAGAAAGAGTTACCAGTGTTGAGGTGGGGAGAAGAAATCAGGGCAGTCTTTCTGGAGGAAGGGGCCTTTAAGTCTTAAAGGATGGGTCCCCTTATGACAGGTGGGATTGAGGGGAAGGGAAAGGCAGGCGCATAGCTTGCAAAAAGCACAGAAGGCACAAGTGTAGAGCGTGCTTGGAGGCTAAGATGTGGTCCTGGTGGTGCAGTGGGGTGGGGTGAAAGTAGGGTGAGGGAGTCACCCAAACTAGGAGACCCTAACAAGCCCTGGCCCCTGGACTCTGACAAGGAATGGGCTTAGAAGAGGCTTCTCCAGCTGCCTCCTTGCTCAGGGTTCAGCTGTCCCCAAAGGCACCTACATGGACGCTGGGCCCATTTCCTTCTCAGAGCCTAACTACCTCCTGACCTCCACTCTCTACCCGGACCCCCTGGCCTTTGAGGCACAGCCCTCCCTCCCTCTACAGCGGGGTTCCCCCCACACACACTGCAGGTCCCACTGACATGCGCAGAGGAATCCTCTGCTGGCCAGCAGCTGTCCTGTGCAGGGTAGGCTGGTGGGCAGCAGCCTCGGCCTTGGCTTCCACCCCTAGCTGCCAGTAGCACCTCTTCCCCAGCGGCAGCAACCAAACGGTCTCCAGATGACCATGTGCTCCCCGGGGACTGGAAATCCACACACTTGAGACCTACGGCTTCAAGGCTGCCCCTCTGGGCAGGTGGGCTCAGGCCTGCTGGATCCTTTGTCTGGGTAGAACCTCCTTACCCAGTCCTGCCCCACACCCCAGCCCTGGGGGTCAGCCGATCGAGGCAGACTCCCATCATCCCTGCTAGGAAATGGACCATAATTGCCTCCTTGCAGCAAGCACCCGGCGAGGACAGACGCGCTTGCTCACCCGGGCACCCACACGCCCTCATCCACTGCCGTGTGGAGCAAACATGCACCGCGCGGGGGACCCTGAGGCATCAATTTTGGTAATGATGATAAATGTCAGTGATTTTCCAGAAGGTCAGCAGGCTTGGGGCAGGCAGGCAACCTGGCTGTTAAACTGATAAATCATCCCCATCGCTCCGCAGGGGGAACAAAGCCCGCCTTTCTTTCGTTCCCTCCCTCCCTCCCTCCCTCTCTTTCTTTCTTTCTTTCTTTCTTTCTTTCTTTCTTTCTTTCTTTCTTTCTTTTTCTTTTCTTTCTTTCTTTCTTCTTTTTTTTTTCTTTCTTTTCTTTTCTTTATTTTCCCCTCTTGGGTCACAGCTTTTCTCATAAAGGCAGCTCTGTTACAAAAACTTTAGGAAGTGGAGAATGAGAGCAGGCACCCTCGTGCCAGGGCCTTTGATTTTATCTCTGTGTATTTGCTGGGCACAGGCCAAGCTTTCTTCCAGTTACAGCCACAGGGTGTACCCAGTGGGATATTCTGTCTTATGTTTTTATTTTAAATTCCATATAAATACCAAAAGCATCTCTCCATGTTGCTACATGAGATCCACCCACCCTTGAACTGTGGTGTTTACCCAAAGGGCAGCTCAGGCCAACAGGGGGACAATCTTCATGGGTGGGGCCCCTGCGGATCTCCGGCCTCATAAACACAAGGATGTGGTCTTTACGCGAAATGGAGCCTTAGAAGCGTGGACGGATCCTTGGGTGGACTGTGAAATCCTGATGCTTCCTAATTAGAAGAAGATGGGGTTGACCTAAAAGAGGGCTTCGGAGGACAGGCAGGGCGGCTGGTTCCCCAGGCAGAGCCCTTGTGGTCCTGAGGTTTGAAAATGATAAGGATGGGCTATGGAGGATCACAAGGCCCTGGGGTTTCTAAATTTGCACACAATGGATTTTGCTTCAGGGAGGCGCCTGGCAGGCTAAGCAAGGCCAATGGCCCTGTAGCTTCGGAGACCTTGAACACCCACATTCCTGACCAGAAATGTGAGTCCAGGGGACTGCAGAATATAAATGGGGTGCACCACCTGGGCTTCCTGTACAGTCCCCTGCAGAGAGGGGCTGGGGGCAGGTGGCGTCTAGGGGGTGCATAGGCAGCTGTGGGAGTCCAAACTTGAGTCATCTTCGCCCAGGCCACCTGCACACACTCTTCCTTCCGCTGGGGACTGGAGGAATTAAGTCCAATGGGCCCCTCTGGCCACAGCTGCCCACACGCCATCAACAAGCCAAGAAGAACCTGTTCTGTGCCAGAGACCAAGCCAGGCCACAAGGCCCACGGGTGGACCAACGCACCCTTGAAGAGGTCGCAGCCCAATGGCGGTGGTGCTAAGTACTAACCTGGTAACTAAACCTTGCATGGCAATGCATAAGAATCAGGAAGAGCCCTGTTAGAAACGTGCACGCGCCCCGTTGAAGGCAGCTGAGGGGACGCTCGGCCTTCCTGTCTCAGCCCTTGTACTGAAAACAAGTGTCATTTTTGCAGGGTACTTAGAGCCTCATGTTCACGTTTGTGCTTTTTGCTGGTGATTTCGCTATTAAAGTGGCCCCCAAAGGGGCTGAAGGGCCACTGAGTGCTCTTGTGTGTAAGAAGGATGTGATGTGCTTTAAGGAGAAAATCCAGCGTCAGAGAAGCCTTGGCCAGGTGTGCATTATAGGACTGTTTTGGCTATGGGTTCACTGTTAAATTTTCTTTTCTTTTCTTTTTCTTTCGTGTGTGTGTATGGTACTGGGGGTTGAACCCAGGGCCTTGCGCTTGCGTGCTTTGCAAGTGCTGGACCACTGAGCTGCACTCCCAGCCCATTTTTTTTTTTTTTTTACTTTTTGAGACAAGGTCTCACTAAATTATGCAGACTGCCTCTGATCTTGAACTTGCGACCCCCCTGCCTCTGCCTCCCAAGTCGCTGGGATTACAGGCAGGCACCACTGCGCCTGGCTCAAGGCTTCACTGTTAACAGAACAACAATGCAAATTAAATAAGTATCTTCGAGCAGAAAAGGCACATGAGAGAAAGTTCTGTATGACGTTGTAGTTTTTGTTAAGTGCCGTTGAGTCGGGTCCCGCTCATAGCGACCCTGTGTACAACAGAATGAAACACTCCCTGACACTGTGCCATGCCCGACACTATGTCAGTGCTTCTCTACTATTCATAGGGTTTTCAATGGCTGGTTGTTTTGGGAGCAGGCTGCCAGGTCCTTCTCCCATTTTGCACTCCTGGGGATTGAATTCAGGGTCTCAGAGGGCACTGGGCAAGCACTCTATCAGCTGAGCTAAACCCAGTTGTGTGTAGGTTGGTGAAAATGTGAGTAGGGCTGGCAGGCTGCTGTCTTTCCCTAGGAGCAATGGGCGTAGACTTGCTAATTCAATGTTTGCAGTGACAATAGCCCATGACTCCTGGGACTGATGAGAATCTGTTGTATTTTGGAGGAAGAATCAACAGGACTTGCCAACAAAATTCCAGGTGGAAAAAGGAGGAAGAGCCAAAGAGGACTCCCCCCAGGTGATGGAGGTGCCTGGATCCCCCTGACCTTCAGGCCATGGGGCAGGAGGAGCTGTGGAGGCCCCTAATCAAGGCCCTCCCCCCCTTCCCTCCCCCTCACTGCAAGGGGCTTGCAGATGCCACTGCCTAGCAATGCCCTCATTCACCAGCATGGTCACTGTGTGGCCGCGCTGGTGATAGGCAGATTAGCTTAGGCATTAGCAGGCGCTATGGAGGAAAAGCGGGCTGGGCTTTAGCTCAGTTGGTAGAGCGCTGCGCTGCAGTCTCTGAGGTCCTGAGTTCAATTCCCAGCACCACAAAAATGGGAGAAGGGCCTGGCAATCCACTCCCAAGGCAATCCCGAAACAGTCAGCCATTGAAAGCCCTATGAGGGTCGCTATGAGTCGGATACTGACTCCACGGCACCTAACAACAACATGGAGAAAAGGGGGATTGAAAATGGCCCCGGCCTTTCCGCCATGATGAAGAAGCCACACGAGGACATTGGAAGGACCTTTTCTAATAGGTCTCACACTCTACCAAAGCCACTGGGCCATTTATAAAACAAAGACCCGAGGCCCACATCACACTAGGTGCCCAGAGCTGGAGGCCCCCCAGGGCTGATGTTGCACCGGGCATTCCCTCGTTTGAATAAAACAGGGAGAAATTTGCTCCTGCTTTCTCTTTTCCTTCTGTTCTTTCCTCTCCACTTCCTGCCCTTTTCTCTTCTCTTCTTTTGTAGCATCCACGTGCATGCCTCTCCCTTCTCTCCGCCCTTCATCTTCTCTGTGTGTCTGAGGCACTTTTCCTTCTGGAAGCTGCTTCACTCTGTTCTCTCTGACTTCACCTTTCCCTGGGAAATAGAAATGTCGTTATGTAGACTCATCCAGGGAGCGCTGTGTATTTTAAATTCCTTTGTAGTTTTACCTGAGATTCTCTAATTGCCTCAGTCTTCTCTGTAATTATATTTTAATGGTGTACTATCTTTAATAAACCTATTATAACTTTGGTGTTGGATATTCATTCTTTTATGGGCGAAGGATGGGGCAATCACTCCCAAGGCAATCTCGAAACAATCAGCCATTGAAAACCCTATGAGGGTCACTATGAGTCAGACAGGACTCCACGGCACCTAACAACACAACATTCATTCTTTTATATGCCAGATACAAGGACCAGGGTTTTGCTGTCAGATTCCTGGATTCATAGTAACACTGAGCCTAGGCCTGAGCACCAGGACCAGGTCTGGACTGTGTCTGGAGGGACTCGGGGAAGAAGCCCAGGCATGTCTTAGAA